>CM040188.1:36074624-36169624 GCA_022606455.1 Callitettix versicolor | reverse complement strand
TTTTCAATGAAATTTAAAATGATAATTTGCACAGATTTTAAAGCTGATTACCATGGTGAAATCATATTTCGAAAAGAATTGAAAATAGAAACGTTACGTTTTTTAAAGTTTTAAAATTGTCACGGTTTTGAAACGCTGAAACGGCTGATACGCTAATCTTTGTTAGGAATTAGGTAAAGTAAAATGGGTCAATCTCGACATCCATCTCAGAACCCGTCACGTACAATAAATAAACTCTGCACGCAGCTGTCTGGCTGACTCTTAGCCTTTTTTTAAACTCTGTTCTCACCATCACAATAAGCACTAAAATTTTTAAGTGTTAGCGTTTTAAACTTACAAATTACTTTGAAGATACGAAAATAAACCTGACCGCCGTCAAAAAACTTTATAATTTCGACGAATTTTTTTAATTCGAAATGCTAATTTATGCCGTGTTTAACGCAAATTACGACGGTGAAATTGGATTTTCAAATTTAAGGCAAAAGCGTTATCAATTTTTGAGATTTGAAACGGCCGCCATTTTGAAAATGTTGAACGAATTTTCCAGGTTAACGAATTCGCTCTTACTACGAGGGTTGATCAAATATAAACGAGACTGATTTTTTAAAAAATTTATTGCTTACTTACAAATTATTCTTGATACAACTTATTTTTCTACATAGTCTCCCGCACGAGTAACACATTTTTCCCACCGGATTGGAAGTTTTTTAATTCCATCTTCGTAAAAAGTTCTCAGGCGTTCATTGAGCCATTGGAGCACGAAGGTCTCCACCGCAGAATCGTCTTCGAAACGCTGGCCTCCAAGCGCCTCTTTGAGTGGCCCAAACAGGTGATAGTCGCAGGGTGATAAGTCTGGACTGTATGGGGGATGTTCCATTGGTTCCCAGCCAATTTGATCGAGTTTAAGCCTCGTAGCGTTCGCCGAACGTGGTCGGGCATTATCGTGAAGAAGAATGACGTTTCTCGCCGGTTTAGATTTCCTTTTCCTACGAAAAGACTGTTTTGCGGCCTCTAAAACATCGCAATAATATTGTGCATTTATTGTTCGTCGTTGATGGAGGAAATTGACGTGAAAGGCGCCTTGATTGTCGAAAAATACAGTGGCCATTACCTTTCCAGTGGTCGGGCGACGATCATGGCTGAGGTTTTCTACTGCTTCCCGTCCTTCGGCGAATTCCTTGTGCCAAGCAAAAACGCGAGCTCTTGACAGGGTCCTGTCCCCGTATTGAGCCGTCAATCTACGAAAGATTTCAGTCGGATTGACCCCCTCCTTGGCCAAAAACTTAATAATAATTCTCTGCTCCACGGAAACGTGCACTTCACTCTCACTCATTGTATAGTTTTATACTGGAGGGTCCGAACGGAAATGTTGCCCGTCTACGCCCGTCCCAAACCTCCCAGGCTACCTGAAACCCCACCCTTTAGAGTTCAATGTCCAACGGAAAAGTTTTGAGAAAGTCGGTCTCGTTTATATTTGATCAACCCTCGTATTATCGATTTTGGTGTCAAGTTTGAATCGAATTAGACCGAAATTGCGAACGTAAAAGTGCTCTCTCTCTCTCTCTCTCTCTCTCTCTCTCTCACTCACTCACTCACTCACTCACTCACTCACTCTCTCTCTCTCTCTCTCTCTCTCTCTCTCTCACTCACACACACACACACACACACACACACACACACACACACACACACACACACACACACACAAAAGCAAACATACAAACATACCTATTTATGTAGTTATGTATGTAAATTTGGAAATTTTAACGACCCCATCAGAAAAGGATTTAGAGGTCAGAATCGAGTCCTGTTTAGTTTAAGGTCCGGTCTGAGTCTGGTCTTACCATGATGGCCGCTACATTGCTTATTTTCCCAAAGGCAATTTACTAGTAAGGAAAAACTTGTTGTACTTACTAAATAAAATTGTAAACCTTAATATAAACCACAGGCCCTTTGGTAGCACGAGAGCCTGAGCTGATTTAATGAACAACCCTCCGTACTGGAAATAATTCTATAAAACTAGCCTTTGCAAAAGGTCCTTATATAGCCTCTAATTACACGTCGGCAATATTGCCAGATAAATAAAACGATACAGCTATAAGTACAAGCTGTTTTACAATACGTAACATAATTAACGTGAACTTATTGTTAACAGAATATTAATGTGTACCTTTCTTTACTTTTAATTATTTTTACTGATAATTTTATTTGATATAAGATATACGAGTTTCTTGAAGTTAATAATAGAATGCTTTTTAAACTTGTACTTCTTACAAGTTACAAGTAGTTTCAAATTAAATTACAATCACTTACCAATGTTATTGCATACGTTAACGTTCTGCAGCTGCTTCACAAACTTAATAATATGTAAGATGTACGGGAAACATTTAAGACACAAATGAAATCTTTACACGCAAGTCGTGATGTAAACGAATTTCCAAAAACAAGTGAAAAAATCTTTCGAAAAAATCAAACTTTTTACAAAAAATTATTTTTACTTATGTTATGTTAATTAAATTAATAATATGTTATGTTTTAAAGTCCGAACTATTTCATAATTTAAAAATATCACATATTTTTTATTTTACACTTTAAAAAATTTAATTTCATCATAATTATTTTCCTAAAAATACTATCTTTTGATTGTTATTTGTTTATTATTGTTTACAAAATTTTAATTGAATTTTAAAAATTTAAATGCTAATTTAAAATATTGTCTGCTAAACCGTTGTTACAAACAACTGTATGGGACGAAATGTTCCATGTTCAAACACAAACATAGTGTTTTCAAACATTTTAAATGTTGCATAATTTCAAGCTTTACTCATTTTTAAGACTTTTAAGAATAACGCTTAAGACTTTTAATAACGTCTTGATGAAGTTGCAACAAACGCCTTTACTATATTGTAAGAAGGCATAAATATGGTAATTTATTTATAGAAAACAGTACAGGTAGGCTATAAAATGAAGTCAAGATAACGTGTCATTTTCTGATGGATATGAGCTTCACCTCATTTGCGGCTGCATGGGTTGTCGGAATTTCGAGTTCGTCACATAATTTTCCTCTCGTCTCGTCAAATCTTTTATACTGTATCACAAGATTACATTTCCTATTTGAAAATTTCAGCTCATCACGTTCCAATAAAATTTGATAAAAATACTGCAAACAAAAAAAGCGTTCTTTTCAAATAATTCAAACCGGGTTCGTGTGAAAAAGAGACTTTTATCTTTCAGCCCCCAACACTTCGTGCCATTTTCGTCGATTTAATTTACATCTGCCAACGCAGGCGCTACGCTTTTAATATTTTCATTGTTGATTTTAAAATATACGGTTTTATGTTGGCATGACTGCCAAGAATATAAGCAGATAAATTATTCCACAAAGAATTGTGTTTCTGGCAGTTCATTTTGCTACTTTAGGGCACTGTGCAAAACAAATGGGTTTATGAATAGAATTTTGAATTTTAAAATTAAACAAGTAAATTGTCATTATTTATGTTATTATTCATATTGTTTATAATGTTTAATATTGTTGACAAAATATAATAATTTGAAAATGTATTGTTTATATTTAATTACTAACAATACTAACAATACTTTATTTGTCAAAACACAATAGTAACTAATACTGTAATATAAAGGTTTTATCGTTAAAATAATATTAAAAGATTTCTCAATTTGGTTTTTTTATATTTTATTCAAATTTTAATTTTAGTAGGTGCTCTCAAAAAAACTTAAACTAAACCAATGAAATGTTAACGGGTTTCGGGTTTATCGCCGAGTGAAGTTCTTGCACTCACTCAATCGCTCATAATTTGAAATCACATTAACAGATTTTGATAAAATTTTTTTATGTATTTCAGAACCTCGGACACACATCACGGGAGTTTATTAAAAAAACCGTTTTTTGCTAAAAATTGTTACAAATATTATTTTTTTAATTTACTTTTAACGAACTCATCTCGTAATAACAAAATATCACTCTGTCCCCTAAAAATACGTTTAAAGAGCTACGAGACAAGTAAAAACAAATTGGCCGTGTTTTAAAAATCGTTTTATTATATTTTGTTTAAATTTTTCTCGTGTATAAAGACTCATACAGCTCGGTTATTGACAAGGCACCGGTTAGTATAGTCCATCTGTGAATGAGGTCGTAGCTTCGAGACTGCAGTTACTACCGTAAGCAATACCTCTTCCGTTAAGGCCAATCCCTCGCCCTCATTACTCTAACTGGCATAAAGCGTGGCCGTTAAGGGATTAAAATATAGACTCGTGACTAACGATATGGTACTAAATTTCAAATAAAAGAAACTTACAATCGAAAAACTTACAAATAACCGCGCCATCTGGTTTGTTTTGTTGTTTCCAGTTTATACACGAATAAATTTATTTTGCTACAAATAAATTTGACTTCTCAACTGCATCAGTACCATGTGTGCAATTTACAGTAACTCTTCAGTGCGAGGAAATTATTGCTGAGTAATCCAAGACACAGTCAAGGCATGACGGGGCCGTTTCATCGTTTAGCAACTGTCATGAAGTTTGCCTTAGTCTAAAGCAGTGTCTTCTCAACTTACCCATACCTCTGCATGTCACACCTGCTTTCTAAACAGATCTAGTATCTTTGCAATGGCGACTACATTTTGAGTTTGTTACCACGGAACCAGATGTTCTTATGTGCCCAGAGAATGTACAAATGTGGCAAGGACCAAGTACTTTAAGTGTTGAAACAATGATCTGGGATTTGCCTATACAGATCTATCCATCACTGCCTACGGCTCCCCGTATAGTTGCACTAACTATACTCATGATTATTCATAAATTAACAAAATTTTAGTAAAATTAGGTTTTGATAAATTAGGCTAATTTTACTTTTTCTGAAAAATGTCGAACAAATAGAACGAACTCGAATTTTCGGTTTTTAAAGTGAATTCCGAATCATATTAATTACGGTTCCAAATAACTGAATGTTTAGAAAGTTTGTGGAGTATTTTTCCGCCATTTAAGTATGTTCGATTTAAGTACTTTGTTATGTTCCACTTAGCAAGCTGCACAACCTGTAAAGTTTAATTACTTATTTAACTATGTCACTATCTCAGCCGACAATGGCAGCTTGCTGACGGTACTCTAGGCGTATCGCCACTCAATGTGTGCAATCAATGGCAGCTTAGGATTAATTAAGCTCGGGCATTTCGCCAAGATACACTCCACGCTAAACACATTTCAACAGTTCCAAGCAGCTCCACGGTTATTAATCGGCGATAAGTAAGGTAAGGTAAGCCAGTAGATCTTGTTATCAGGAATAATAGATTGCTATAATTAATTAAGTTGCTATTATTGAATAATCACAAAAACATTTCTGCTTGCGTGCGCACGCGCGAGTGTGTGTGTGGTTGGAAAGTTCACGTTTGCAATTTGGTTTAATTTGATTCGAACTTGACATAAAAATCGATTATGGTATTAGTCGACAAGTTTGTAACCTGCAAAATTGGTTGTTTTTTTCAAAATAACGGACATTTCAAATTTCACCACCGTAATCAGCGTTAAAAACTGCATAAACTAGCATTTTGATTTTCAAATTTCTTTGACGGCGTACAAAGTTTATTTCTGTATTTTCAGTGTAATTTTAAAGTTTAAAATGCTAATATATGCGTATTTTAATGCTGATTATGATAGTGGTATCAGAATTTCATAAACGATAAGGTAAAGAAAAATACTATCATCAGCTTCTAAACTGCATGCCGCGTTTATTTAAAATTTTACATATTTTTATATTTATGGAACCCAATTGAAGTTTTTTTTGAAAAATTCACAAAAGCAGCTCGATCTTATTCAGAGTGGGCAAATAAAATGAAATACGATTCAAAAGTAATTTTTATTTTTGGAGGGTGGAATGCATATCAAAAGGGGCAATTTAATCGTGCGCTACAAGAGGTGCAGCCCGCGTCGTGGCAGTGCACACAACACGGAAATCAGCTGATCCATTCTTGCTAATATGTTATTTACAGTTGAAACAAGACGAATACGGAAGAACGAGTGAACTCCGGCTTGGAAGTAATTAAAAACCAAGCAACCCTTAACAGTTTCCCTGCTAGAACAGGTCCGTGTAATTAGAGGGTGATATGTAAGGGTCAGACTTACTTTGGGGTTGGGGAGGACGTTATTTTTCCACTTATACTGACTAAAATTAATTAAATATAAATCGAAATCCGAATGTGACAAGACGTAAATGAAATACCAACACCTCTGTACGTTACAGTATAATGGCGTATACAGTGTTTTAATAGTAATTTAGGTTTTATCGATCATTCTCAGTGACTACGAATATAGATAAATTCAGATTTTTTTGTTCTTTATTTGGTTACTTTGTTTTTTTTAATAATAACGTTTTAAAATACTATAATTATTAAAAAAGATATTTAAACAATCACATTTATTCAAATTCTGTTTATTAATTTAAAATGCTACTGTGCCACATCACATAACAAGAGATATTTTTATAGTATATACAATAGATTTTTATTGCTTTCACTTTAAATATTAAACTTTCTATTTTTTTGTTGCTGCGATACTATATTTTTGTAAATCAAAAAACATTTTCTAATACAACAATGTTTACTTCTTACCACATTCTGTGAATTAACCATCGCAGTCTTCTCGAAATTTCAATTTGTCAATTTTATCATATACGAGGCTGGGGCACCGTTACAGTACTGTTTTTGGCCAAAAATTCACGAACACGCAATGAAGCTGATGCATTATCGTGGTGCAAAAGCCATGAATTGTTTTTCCACAGATCCGGGCGTTTTTTCGGATTGCTTCACGCAAACGGCGTTGAACTTGTAGGTAGTACTTCTTATTGACCATTTCACCTGGTGGCAGGAATTCATGATGCACTATGCCATTAATATCGAAGAACACAGTGAGCATAACCTTCACGTTCGACCACACTTGTCGAGCCTTTTTCGGTCTTGGCGAACCAAGATGCCTCTACTGGGATGATTAAGCCTTACTTTCGACGTCATATCCGTAAACCCATGTTTCGTTACCTGTTATAATACGTTTCAGTAATTCTGCATCGTCTTTGACTTCATTTAGTGACTCCTGAGCAACGTCCATTCGCCGCTGGAACGAATTTTGCTGCCACGCACACAAAACATTGGAAACAATGTCATGACATGATCCAATCGATATGCCAACGTCATCAGCAATCTCTCTAATTATATCTAACCATATCTTTCACTTTTCCCACGTTTTCATCGGTTGTTGTGCTGGGGCGTCCAGGGCGTTCGTCGTCTTCAACGTCTTCACGGCCTTCTTGGAAACGCTTATACCACCCGTAAACTCTTGCTTTACTCATAGCAGACTCACCATAGGCCTTTGTTAACATTTCACACACTTTGTTACACTTTATTCCGTTTTTTACGCAAAATTTGATACAAATTCATTGATCCATTTCTTTTAACAAACAAAAATCGCCGAGCACATAAAAACACGTCTAACCTTAGTGGCTGTCACAGATAAAGTCAACAATGAAAACAGCTTAAAGTTTTATCATACTTCAAGGGCATGTATACAAACATAATAAAAAAAATGTTTGACAATCGGACTCTCCAAGACCGCGAAATTTAAAAATTCTCGTTACTTTCTGACACACATATATATATATATATATATATATATATATATATATATATATATATATATATGTGTGTGTGTGTGTGTGTGTGTGTGTGTGTGTGTGTGTGTGTGTGTGTGTGTGTGTGTGTGTGTGTGTGTGTGTGTGTGTGTGTGTGTGTGTGTGTGTGTGTGTGTGTGTGTGTGTGTGTGTGTGTGTGTATACGGACAGACGGAGGGAGAGTGATTCAAATATAGGTAATTATTTTTTCTTTATGTTCTTAATAAAAAGATTGACAAGGTTACATTTAAAAGTAAAGTAAAAGTACAAACATAACATAAATAAATAAATAGTTAGATACAATTATTTTTTACGACCTCTGAAAACGATTTTTAGAGGTCATGATCAGGATATATGTTAAGGTTACATGAAATAGGTTTTTTGCGTAATATCCGTGTGAGTGTGTGTGTTTTATTCAGTCTAGATTAAAAATTCTACTCTTATTTAGTAAACTAAAATTTGTTTGTACAAAACAAAGTTTTCCTTATCTTTCTCTTGATAAAAATGTTTACAAAATTGAAAATGTTTAAAACGTAAATTTTTATGAGAATACGCCTTTTATAGAAAGAGCAATGGTCTTTTTTAACACTTTTCATATTTTTATTCGAAACATTGCAAACTGCACACTTTACCTCGCGCTGTCAATACAATTAGAATTAGTGTCAGTAGAATTAGTTTACTTCGGCGTTCTACCAAAGTAAATTTATGTTTACTTCTGTAAAAACGTCCAGCCTATCCATCCGTCGGTCGTGGGGGTTCAACAATTGATCCTAACTATAATTGTGCCCAGAATAGACCATTAGGTAAATTCATTGTTTCCACACAGAACTGTAGACGTGGATTCGGTTGCTGACGTATGGATAATTAATTGACAGTGGGGCTGAACTCTGCCACTGTCGTATTATTAGTGTCGACTCCACAGCTAACTGCTGACTTGATATTGCACAACGTGTCTAGTCAAACGTCACAAATGAAACAACTGATTTATTAAGTATAAATTAATTTTTAATGAAATAACGTCAAGTGCAACTTTTTTTTGAATAAAAAGTTCGACTGGGCAAAATATTTTAAGCTACACTGGAAGAGAAATGTATAAAGTATAAACAATAGCCGGAACAAACCACTTCGTGAAGACAGGCCTTTGTTCTGACGGAAAACCCGCAATCATTGTGTATGGACTCGGGCAACGACTGACAACAAACAATGAAAGCTTTATTTTTAAAACTTTGTCTTGTAAAGTGGATTGTCGTTGCAGAATGCACGGTTTGTTCTTTGTTTTTAAATTTTAAAAGGAACTTTATTACAACGACGATACAAAGTCGTATTTAATAAATTTCCTCCCGCAATCGTCAATAAAACATCGGTTACTCTTCTAAACTGTATTTTAATTTTAATTGTAAATTTTGTAAAATGTTTAAGTGTAAAGAACTGTATTCTAATTTGAATTGTAAAATTTGCAAAATGTTTAGATAAAAAGTAACTGTATTTTAATTTTAATTGTAAAATTTTTTAAATATTTAAGTGTAAAGAACTGTATTCTAATTTGAATTGTAAATTTTGCAAAATGTTTAGGTAAAAAGTAACTGTATTTTAATTTTAATTGTAAAATTTGTAAAATATTTAAGTGTAAAGAACTGTATTCTAATTTGAATTGTAAATTTTGCAAAATGTTTAGGTAAAAAGTAACTGTATTTTAATTTTAATTGTAAAATTTGTAAAATATTTAAGTGTAAAGAACTGTATTCTAATTTGAATTGTAAATTTTGCAAAATGTTTAGGTAAAAAGTAACTGTATTTTAATTTTAATTGTAAATTTTGCAAAATGTTTAGGTAAAAAGTAACTGTATTCTAATTTGAATTGTAAATTTTGCAAAATGTTTAGATAAAAAGTAACTGTATTTTAATTTTAATTGTAAATTTTGCAAAATGTTTAGGTAAAAAGTAACTGTATTTTAATTTTAATTGTAAATTTTGCAAAATGTTTAGGTAAAAAGTAACTGTATTTTAATTTTAATTGTAAAATTTTTAAAATATTTAAGTGTAAAGAACTGTATTCTAATTTGAATTGTAAATTTTGCAAAATGTTTAGGTAAAAAGTAACTGTATTTTAATTTTAATTGTAAAATTTGTAAAATATTTAAGTGTAAAGAACTGTATTCTAATTTGAATTGTAAATTTTGCAAAATGTTTAGATAAAAAGTAACTGTATTTTAATTTTAATTGTAAATTTTGCAAAATGTTTAGATAAAAAGTAACTGTATTTTAATTTTAATTGTAAATTTTGCAAAATGTTTAGGTAAAAAGTAACTGTATTTTAATTTTAATTGTAAATTTTGCAAAATGTTTAGGTAAAAAGTAACTGTATTTTAATTTTAATTGTAAATTTTGCAAAATGTTTAGGTAAAAAGTAACTGTATTTTAATTTTAATTGTAAATTTTGGAAAATATTTTAGTGTAAAAGTAACTGTATTTTAATTTTAATTGTAAATTTTGCAAAATGTTTAGGTAAAAGTAACTGTATTTTAATTTTAATTGTAAATTTTGTAAAATATTTAAGTAAAAAAACTGTATTCTAATTTTAATTGTAAATTTTGCAAAATGTTTAGGTAAAAGTAACTGTATTTTAATTTTAATTGTAAAATTTGTAAAATATTTAAGTGTAAAAAGTAACTGTATTTTAATTTTAATTGTAAATTTTGCAAAATGTTTAGGTAAAAAGTAACTGTATTTTAATTTTAATTGTAAAATTTTTAAAATATTTAAGTGTAAAGAACTGTATTCTAATTTGAATTGTAAATTTTGCAAAATGTTTAGGTAAAAAGTAACTGTATTTTAATTTTAATTTTAATTTTAAAATGTTTTGTAACTGTATTTAATAATTGTAAAATATTTAAGTGTAAAGAACTAACTGTAAACTTTTTTGCAAAATGTTTAGGTAAAAGTAACTGTATTTTAATTTTAATTTTAAAAATAACTGTATTTTAATTTTAATTGTAAAAGTAAAAATAACTGTATTTTAAGAATTGTAAATTTTGCAAAATTGTAAAATTTTGCAAAATGTTTAGATAAAAGTAACTGTATTTTAAAATTGTAAAAGTAATTTTTTAAAATTTTGTTTAGGTAAAAAGTAACTGTATTTTAATTTTAATTGTAAATTTTGCAAAATGTTTAGATAAAAAGTAATTGTATTTTAATTTGATTTGTAAATTTTGCAAAATGTTTAGATAAAAAGTAATTGTATTTTAATTTGAATTGTAAATTTTGCAAAATGTTTAGATAAAAAGTAACTGTATTTTAATTTTAATTGTAAATTTTGCAAAATGTTTAGGTAAAAAGTAACTGTATTTTAATTTTAATTGTAATGTTTTGTAACTGTATTTTAATTTTAAAATTTGTAAAAATAAAATTGTTAGGTAAAAGTAACTGTTTTAATTTTAATTAAATTTTGCAAAATGTTTTGCTGTATTTTAAAATGTTTGCAAAATGGTAAAAGTAACTGTATTTTAATTTTAATTGTGCTGTATTTTAAAATGTTTGCAAAATGTTTAGGTAAAAAGTAACTGTATTTTAATTTTAATTGTAAATTTTGCAAAATGTTTAGGTAAAAAGTAATTGTATTTTAATTTGAATTGTAAATTTTGCAAAAAGTTTAGGTAAAAAGTAACTGTATTTTAATTTTAATTGTAAAGTTTGCAAAATGTTTAGGTAAAAAGTAACTGTATTTTAATTTGCAAAATTGTAAATTTTTTTAAAATGTTTAATGTTTAAGTGTATAGTAACTGTATTTTAATTTGAATTGTGAATTTTGCAAAATGTTTAGGTAAAAAGTAATTGTATTTTAATTTTAATTGTAAATTTTGCAAAATGTTTAAGTGTAAAGTAACTCTATTTTAATTTGAATTGTAAAGTTTACAAATGTTTAAGTGTAAAGTAACTGTATTTTAATTTGAATTGTAAAGTTTGCAAAATGTTTAAGTGTATAGTAACTGTATTTTAATTTGAATTGTGAATTTTGCAAAATGTTTAGGTAAAAAGTAATTGTATTTTAATTTTAATTGTAAATTTTGCAAAATGTTTAAGTGTAAAGTAACTGTATTTTAATTTGAATTGTAAAGTTTACAAAATGTTTAAGTGTAAAAAGTAAATCTATTTTAATTTGAATTGTAAAGTTTGCCAAATGTTTTAGTGTAAAATAACTGTATTTTAATTTAAATTGTAAAGTTTACAAATGTTAAAGTGTAAAGTAATTTTAAAACTAAATTTTTAGGTAGGTTTGCAGGTTTGGTCAATAAATATAAACATAATATTACAAAATATAAGAGAAGGAAGTGTGTAAATGTACAGTGCATGGGTCACTTCTATACATATGTAAAAACCAAAGTCACTCACTCACTAACACTCATCTCAGTGATCACAGAAACTTGTTTCGTTGTTACATAGAGCTGCAATACAGTTTTAGGCAATCTCAAACTGTCAACCACCTATTTTAAACAAAAATGGCGGGCATTAAAAAAGCCTGTATTGTTCGTACGTTAAGTTAAAAAGCCGTACGCTTTTCACGGAGCACGGCTTGGCAGATTTCGGTGAAAATGTTTATATTTGTTAAACACAATTATTAATATTGTTTAACCTTAAGCTTATTGAAAAGAAAATAGCGACCACCTTCGAAATTCCTAAATTATTTTCACGAACTCTAGAAGTCAAACGCATTGTCTGTACACTTCTTAGTTTAGTTTTTTCCTATGCAGTGAAAAATCTAAAACTGAAGTTTAAGAAATTCTGCCTGTCTGCTACGTTAAAATGTCAATTTTATCCGCTATGCGCTGTGAAACAACTTAACAGATTTTAATGAAAACCTTTATTTTTCTTAAATACAATAGGTACTAAATTTTAGCTACCTTAAACTTTCTTAGGTCTGTTTGAAACAAAATGAGAGACACTCAAAATCCTCAAATAATTCTAAAACGGAAAAATTTCAAAAGCTCTGAACGAGTTCTAAGCTTACTGTATTTTATATTGAAGCAAAATTTTAAGACAATTTTCAAAATAATAAATTGTAATTTGTATTCCCTGAAAAATAACAGCTAATTTATAATATTCCAATACTAGTTTATGTGTACCAGTACTAATAGATTATATAGGCCTATGTCCGTAGATCTTAGGCAAGCATTACAAAAACTAAAAAATAACGTGATATCACCATTCTACTGTCCGAATAAAGGACCACTGTTATCGAGAACGTCAACTGTACATATAAAAGTGCAGAAATCTTACAATTCCTTGACTGTCAAACTGTTCTTAAGGATCCTACTGGATATTTAAAAAAAAAAATACCAAGTACTGTATATGATTATTGAAACACCGATAATTTTTTAAAACCTTAATCATACTTAAGGAAACACTACAGATGGCTTAAAATTCATAAACGTGATATTTCGATTATAGTTAATGTTGTAATCCTGCAAAAACTGGAAAAATATCGGCCTGCACAAATGACTAAGCCTTTGTTAAAGAAGATGAATCGAATGTACCCTATAGAACTCGCAGCATTTCCTCCAGAAATGAGAAAATATTGCATGTCACTAAAGTTGCAGGCAGCTTGTATATAAAGTCTTTATTTCTCAGTGCTTGTATTGATAAAGTGCTCAATAAATTGACTGAATAAGATGATACACTGCCTACAAATATGTATTATTGATCTTGACAGATATTGTCTGGAAAATACATATTTCTCTTTCAAACACCAGATTTATAGACAACGTTGGCGCTACTAACTTTACCGACTGCAGCTGTTATTTTTCGATTTTTGAAGGGAAACTTTTAATGTTAGCATTGGCGAAAGGAGAGAATAGAAAAAACGTCTGCCGAATGGAAGAATGTAACGGAAATATAGAACGAACGAGCAAACGAATTTCTTCTCTCTATATGTGTCTCTTTCTTTTTCTTCTTCCTTTTTGACATCAGTAAACGAGTATTATATGAAAACGTTGTGTTGCTTTCGTTTCGGTATTTTTCTTCAGTTGAAGAATACGTGCCAATTGTAACTGTTTATAATACATTCCAAATTAATAACACGTTTATAATAATTGTTGTTAACATTGCTAGTTTTTAACAAAATAACCTGAAACTTATTATATCCTATCAACTATCTAATGAAATCAGCTGATCGTTACGAATTAATTTAAAACAACTGATCTTTTACCATTACTACGAAATAATATCTAGTCTAGGTTCACGTATTTATTTATTTAAATAAAACAAGATATTTTTAAAAATATGTTCAAACTAATTATTTATTATTTCTTAAACAAATCTTGCACAAAAGATAATATAACTTAAAAAATTATTGATAGTTTTTTCGTTTTTATTTTAGTGACTTGATAATTTTACGAACCAAAAAAATAATTTAATTTTGTATTCTACATTTTATAAAATTTTAATTGAAAAATGAGCTATACAAGCAGTTATTATCGTAAGACCCAGACCCGAAACTTTAAAATGAGCTTCCGATCCTAACATCAATGTAACTTCATTGTTTATAAGTATGTGTGTATTATAAATATAAATAAATATATATATATATATATATGTGTGTGTGTGTGTGTGTGTTTGTGTTTTAGCATGCAATTTTGGTCCGATTTGATTTAAACTTTACACAAAAATCGAGTATCGAAATAAGTTGAACAAGTTCGTTAACCAGAATAATTTGTTAAAAAGTTCCAAAATGTCGGCCATTTTAAATCTTAGAAATTCATAACACATAAACAGTAGGTATATAGCGCGCGCGCGTTTGTTGAGCACACTTACATTTACAATTTTGCTCCGATGTGATTTAAACTTGGAACAGTACTCGATTTTAGTAGGTAATCGACTACTAATTTGTTAACCAGCTTGATTGGTTTCTACATTTGGCGACCATTTCAAATGTTAAAAGGTTCATTAATTTTTGTCTTATTTTTTTAATTTGATTTTGCCATCATAAATCATCGCCTTCATCGCATCTTAATAAATTAGCATTTTTAATTTTCAAAATCCGTTGGAATTAAGAAATGGCGGTTATGATTCATTTAATTTTTAGTATAATTTGAAAGTTTAAAATCGTAACAATGAAGATGATTATTATTATTATTCTTTTCTGATTCTTATTATGATGGTAAAATCAGATTTTTTCGAAATGGTACAATAAAAATACTTCTAAAAATTTGCTTTTATCATTACAATTGCGTGTCGCGATTAACTTAAACTTGTAAGTTCTATTTTCTACAGATTCTTTAGAATCTTCAAGAAATTTGTAGCCTGTGTTACAAACCCAACTCAATTTACTGGTACAGAATTAATTAAAAGTAAAGAAAGCACAAATTAACATTCATATGTAAACAATTAGTTGGCATTAATTATGTTGTGTATTGTGAAAACAGTTTGTAATTAAAAGTCATGTCGTTTTTTTTATCAGCTATAGCCGACGTGTAATTAGAGACCAGTACGGAACTAAAGCCGCCCTTCGACAAAGGGTAGTTGTATAGAATTACTTCCAGCACGGAGGGTTGTTCATTAAATCAGAGCATGTTACTTGTAGCTTATTTTTAGAAATAAAAGTATTTTAAAATTAACATATACTCAATTTTGATGGATTTTTTTAGGAAAGTAAAGTGCTTAAGCAACAAAATAACTACTTTTTTTAAAAACACATTGTGTGTAGGATTTCCCTCTACAACTTGCACTAGACTGAAACTGCTTGATACACTGTGCTATACACATCTTTTCTCTACCATTTAACTGCAGTAATTTGATGTAATAATGTTTCCCTCTAAGCTAAATCCATATTCAATTACGATTCTTCAGTAATTCCTTTTAACGCTGTAATTGTTTCACGAAGTATGCTACCCAACTCTAGCAATCCTCATTCTTCAACAGTTTCTCAAGATCGTAACAAATTCCAGCGAATCAAAAGCGGTTTCAAGATTCCGTCTTTCATTAGCCAATCTTAAGAATTAAAAAATATGTCCTGGCCTAACCTCTTTGTCCAATCTTTTCTGTCAAGATTTTTTTGTAGATAGGCTTTTTTACTTTGTTTCCGATACCACAGCGTTTTTTCGGCCGCTATTAAATCGATTCGAAAGAAGACAGCAATTAGCAACGCTAGATGCTTGTCCTGTGCTACTTTCAGATCGTTTTTTCTTTGAACTGTTGCGAACATCCCAAAAATGTTTTTTTTATCACAGCGTATAATGACACATCTAAACTATTGTAGTTGCAGTCATAACCTAAACCATAAAACGTTTATTTATTAGTATGACTGAATACAGTGAATGACTTTCTATGGTTACTACTGCACTGTGAACTTTGTAGATCTATTGTGCTCCCTTTCTTTATTCCTGACTTGCTGATTTGCAGGGCCTCCTCCAACTCCAGTCTCTTCGTAAAGTCTAGAAATTGGAGATGATTTCAGGTAGATAATTCCCCCACTTCTAACGGGTGACTTCCCAGTTTGACATTGTGCTTGCTCTGCTAATTCCCTCTAACGGGTGACTTCCCAGTTTGACATTGTGCTTGCTCTGCTAATTCCCTCTAACGGGTGACTTCCCAGTTTGACATTGTGCTTGCTCTGCTAATTCCCTCTAACGGGTGACTTCCCAGTTTGACATTGTGCTTGCTCTGCTAATTCCCTTTCATTTTTTCCGCTTTCGACCTTTATCACGGAGGTTGTGCTCCATTTGGTCTGCTTATTGTTAACGGTGAGTTCGCACTCATTCTATTTATGCTCTTATTCGTGGCACCATAAATAGTTAGGGAAATGATGTCCGCCCAAACAGAACTCCGTATGCATAGACACACTGGGAGGTTGCCAGGGCTCAGTTTGATATACTATTAAACCGGTGTCATTCACTCCATCAGTACCGGTCGTTTTGCACTTTAGAGTTAGCCAGATGTGTAGAATAGTGAATGTGCGGGTGTGTGCATCTTGAATAGCTGAATGAGCTAGAGGTATACTAGGATCACTAAAATCATCAGCGGTTTCCGCCGTAACTTCTAGTAAAAGTTAACAACAATGACTTCTGAGTGGCAAGGCTTAGCCTCTACCCAGGTGAAAACTTTATGAGTTGATTTCGTTTTATTCTAATGCTTTTTTATTTCTTGCAGCAAAAACTTCTGCACGAGATTCCTTTGCGTGTTTAGTAAATTTGAAGTTCATTACTATTCATTTTTTTTTTCCTTTTGGTAAGTGCAATGTGTGTAATTACGATTTTTTCATGCATTTATACAACAGACTGTAAAAAGTGTGCAAATTTACCTTACAAATTTAAATATACTATTAATTGTAGGATAAATATTTTGAAAACGATAGAAAAAATTAATATTTTTTATAATAATAAATGTACAAAGGTTGGAGATCAAAGAAAGAAAGATATTACGAAAAATCTTAGGCCCCAAATTCCGTAACAACCAAGTACTCCACATCAGTAATGAAACTCTTTACCAAAAAATTGAAACACTATCAGACACAATAAGAAAAAGGAGAATTGATTTTTATGGGAACATCCTCCGAATGGACAAAAATAGACTAATCAAAAAAATATTTGACTACTTTCGCAGTAGAAGAGCCAAACCACTTTGGTTTAGAGAAACGGAGAAAGACATAACAGAACTGCAGATCACTGACACTATGCTCATGGACAGAACAGCCAAAACAATAACCAAGGACAAGAAGCAACGGTTTCCAAGGCAAAGTCAAATCCAAGCGAACGATCCAAATCTCTGACGAAGAAAGAAAAGCAAGATCACAACGAATGAAGCAATACTGGGCTACGAGGAAGGCACAGAACATTGAGAAGTGATGATTTGGTGTACCCCAAAGTTGGGTGAAACAAATAAAGAGAAGTATAAGTATACATTTATTAAATATAAATTGAATATCACAGTTTACAGTTTTTAAATAATTACTATATTAATAACCAACACAATAATACCAAATATTTTAAAATAATTTATTATAAACCAGACTTGAATTTATTAACACTTCTTTACATTAATATTAATTTTAAGCAATATTTTTTCCTGCAGACAAGAATTATAGGTATTAATATTTCAAATATTTTATTTTCACTTAAATTAAATTATATAAAACTAATATCATGATACTTTCTACTACAGGATACACGTAAAGCGTCTGTGTCAGGTGTTAGGTGACAGCTGCATGGCTGTGAATGTGCAGAAATTCTATATAACTTCAATATTATAATCGATTGATCTATGTTTCGTATTAGGTTCTGTAAAAATTGTTACTCGTGAATTATTCTTTACTTGTACAGTGTAAACGTTTCGCTTTTAATAAATTAAAGTGTTTACCATTGTTTAACAAAGCTCAAATAATAAAAATAAAATTATGCATTGCTAATAATATAATTGTCTGCACGTAAGTATTAATTGACAAAAAAAATTGAAAAATAGAATTTTAATTTTTAGTTCATTCAAAAAAACCCTACTGCTTCTTTTCTTTTCTTCTGGAGAACAATTTCTTTAAAAGTAATTTTATTGTTTTTGTTATTATTATAATTACTGCTACAACTATAAGAGCAAGGAATGCAATGACGTCTAACAAGAGGTACTGGTACCATGGAAGATCCACAGCTGCTGTACGTAAATGGTGGGCGCCATTATGTCTCATTACATATTCTATCCAGTAGATGGCAGTGTCTAACGGTGATGCTGGTCTATCTCGGAACAGCTTGGACAAACGTTCGGCGTTTTTCTTGTAACTGGCAAACAGTAATAATTATAAAAACTAAACAATATGAAAGGTAGGATATAAACAATATAAAGTAGGATCTGGTTCAATTGTTTAGTATATAGTTTAATGAAATATTATTTCAGACAGCAACATATCTTTATTTTCGTACGTTGGCATTCTGGTTGCAATTTACCCATCGGTTATACCCATGGTATATACTCGGAATGGAAGTTTATGTGCCTTAAAAGAAACAATAACAAGCAAAATCTAAAACAAAAAAATGACTCCATAGTTCCCAGTTACGTCATAAAACGAACAGAATTCATAGAAAATTGCAATTGGTATGCTAAGGTAAGGCAATCATTGTACAAGTACAAGGAACAACACGAAATTAATCTGTACAGCATAAAATTAAATAAGTTTTGCATTATATAATTTGCTTTGTTTATACACTAACTGCTGTATTATAATAATTGGACGGAACTGCTGTCTAGCTGACTTGATTGGAGCAAATTTACTAAAATTACTTTTGCGAAAATTGAGAAAAATAACTTAATTCTTATACAAGATTTAACGCTGATTAAATTTGTAAAAATGGTTTCTATTTAGTTTTTTATGCGTTTAAATTTCATAACAATTAACTTTCACTTGAATGTTTCACAAAAAATAAAACCCAATTTTAGTGTTAAGTTTCACATTTTTAAAATGAACCCTACATATGTTAAGGAATTTTCTTTGTGAATAAAACCATTTTCAAGTCAATTCTATGGTAATTGTAATTAATTATTCATGGTAAAACCAGTAATCGAAAATATGTAGACACACTGCAAAGTAGGTCAGTGGCGGGAGAAATTCTCCCCTGCAACAATATTGTTTCTGTTGGATAACATTTACAATGTTCGTAATGTAAGTGGCTTTATTGCGTCTTGTCTAGGTGAGGAATGAAGATGTGGGTTGGGCTTGGATTTTTGAAGGTGTGTTTTGTAGAAGAGTGACTGCGATTTTCACATGAGCCACTTCATGGGGGTTCGTAGACTAGATACAGAGGCCTTTTTCTGTATCGTAGTGGGGGAGCGGGATCTGTCACAATGGCGGACAGATGCGCATGTTTGGAGCCTTCTGCTCGCGAAGCTAGATTTTTTGAAAGTTTGAGGGTAAATTCCTCGAGTGTGGGGGCTTTGAGGCCGTGGCGTATGGTTTCGTTCCTGACGAACCACGGAGATTCGGTCAGTAAACGAAGGGAGCGGTTTTGGAAGGATTCTAGCCGTTTCCTTCGAGAGTTTGAGATGAGTGCGTACCAAGCCGGAGCTGCATAAGTAAGAATGGGTTTGATGTACATTTTATACATAGTCAGCCTGATTCTTAGTGGTATTGGGCTTTTATTCGTAAGAACAGGAAAAAGCTTACCGCGAGCCGCAGAAGCTTTGCCTATAGTTTGCTTGGTATGAGGGGCAAAAGTCAGTCGTTTGTCAAGCAAGATACCTAAATATCTGACTTTGGTTTTAATGCTATGGGAGTATCGTTGAGTTGAAGTACAGTTTTGGGAGAACGTTTGTTCGTGAAAGCGATGGCTTCTGTTTTGTCTGCATTCACTGCAATCCTCCACCTACGAAACCATGGCTCCAACAAGTCCAACTGACGTTGAACAGTTTTAGCCCCAAACTCGAGGTTTGCTGAAGAATAGTAGAACATTGAGTCGTCAGCGAAGAGCCGCAGTGACACAGGTTCTTGGACAGGCATATCGTTGATGTACAGGTTGTACAACAACGGACCCAGGACTGATAGACACACTGCATATATGAAACATAGCCTATGTGAATCGGTAGTTTTTAGAATCATATGTTTACTTATTCAAATTAAAATTATAATTATTTAATATATTAGGTTTTAGTAAAAGTCACAATAAAAAAAGTTGTGTTTTAAATTATTACACAATAAATCAAACTATTTTTTTATAATGAAATATTGATCCTATCAGGACAGCGTTTGTAAACAAGCGATAATTTTACAAGTATATGGTCATTAAATTATTCTGAAAATGTTACAATGATAGATATTGTCCACCATGTATGTAGGTTCAACAATAATAAAATTTAGTCAAGTGAAGAAATACTGTAAACAGGGTTGCCAACTTGATTATATTACTGTAAAAGTTTCAAGTTAATTGAACAAAAATCGCAATAAACTGGAATTTTAAAATGCAAGCCATAAACCATCATTACTTAATAAGAAAAAAAAACACTTGAAGTAGTAAAAAGTATATTCAAGAGAAAATAACAAAGATTTAGGGTTGTATTTATAAATTATAAACATTCACCAGTAGCTGGATGGCTATGATCACCGTCACAGTTACATAACAGAATATTAGAATACAGTTACTGCTTCAGACAACGCTGGTTCATCAATGCCTGGAGTCAAGAGAAACAAAGAACACCCTTAAACTTGAAAACAGAGCTTACAAAATAGGGAAGGTATTATTAGGGAAGGTATTATTACAAGTTATAAAAAGCAAGTGTTGGGAATAATGATGTAGCTAAATCTTTTTGAATTACAAACATTTATTGAAACTTTTTTGTGTAAAAAAGAGAGACTAACATCAACAGTCATATATTATTCTATTGTTTTTCGAACAGTATGTTAGCTTTGTTTACAAAAATTAATGGACTAAAAATGCAAATAATTGTTTCCCAAGTCACTTATTTATGACTACACATAATAAATATAACAACGAAAGATAAGTGTGCGTATGTTTTGAGCACATACAATTTTATTTAGGCTCGCAGAGTTGACTTGGAAACAGATTGGTCTAATTTTCAGTTCATGAAAAAAAATCTTAATGTAATCTTCTTCCTCTAGGAATGTTTTTATTTTGATATGTATATATTTTTGCCTTTCCTAGCTGCAAACATACTTGTTGACGCGTTTCGGAATACTTCCATTTTCAAAACGTTTTGTTATACTGCTTCCCCAAATCTAGGTTTGCTCTTTTATTTTAACTCCCTACTTCTACTATTAGTTTGGTTGATGTGTTTGCTTCTGATTGGTCCTTCTAGTGTTTTCTCTTTACGGTCGACTTAATCCTTATAATTAGTAAACATGTTCAGGCTTTGAAAAATAAAGTCTCTTTGTGAATTTACTTGCTTGTTTGCTGGTTTAACTAATAAACGAGCAAATTTCTATAAATAAAGAGAACCCGAACTATACGGTAGAAGTACGGAGGAGAGAGAGGATAGAGAGTAAAACGTACAGCAGTGCAGTAAAACGTTTTGACAATGGAAGTATTTCGAAACGAGTCATAAAATGTTTGAAGATTGAAAAAACAAAAATATGTACTAACAAATTATGAAAAAAGCCTGTTTTAAGAAAATATTTATCTGTATGTTTTGGCGAGATTTGTATGCATAATTTTACGTCAATATTTTAACATAAATATAAAATGCATGTTCAGGAGTTGAATTTTAAATCCAGTGAATTATATTCGCGCAGGTCCGAATCCTGTGTACAGTTCACTGTTTTTATTGAAAAATAACTACAAATCTATATTTTTTGAAAATTACTTGACCTTCTGTTATAATCTACGATTTTTAGCAAAGTTTCAGAGTATTAAGTAGTCGAAAAGTGGGTTTAAATTAGCTTGTAAGAGCCCTGAGAAACCAACAGAAAGAATTTGAAGTTAATAAAAACTTTTGGTAGAGATTTAGAGTTTTTGGAAAAGTTAATTTTAGTAATACAAAAAAATGTTGTTGAAATTAAAAGAATATTACTTAATTAAAAGACTATGTTTTTTTGCCGTTTTGTACTGCATTAAAAAAATTAACTTACATTTTATGCATGTACAAATGCGTTGAAAATACAAAGAAAATGCCCACGGTCGAACTGAAAGTCCACGAAAATCTACTTGTTAGACGTTTTTCAAAATTTATTTCATGAAACAATCTGTGGTGCATATGTTTTCCAAAACACTTACTTTGGATCCTCCAGCACAGCTGTAAGGGCCTTCGTGACAGAGTCCTCGGTGATGTGCGTCAAGTCCAACAAAACAGCTGATCCAGCGTTCACAAGATTGCCTATGTTTTGATACTGATCACCGAATACTGGGATGCCTATCATTGGAACGGCGTTGTATACGCCTTCCGTTGTACCCAGGAGTCCTCCGTGGCTCATGAACACACGCACATTCGGGTGAGCTGGCACAAAAAGTAGTACGAATCAGAAAAACCCGAACACAGTACAAGAACTGTTTCAAATCCTATATAATTCTATTTGTTAAATAAAAATATTTTACGAAAATATGTTACAAGGTGATTGTTTTCTCAAAATTAATTTAGTCTTTAAAAACATTTAAAAAACTAAAATCAAAATATTGAATTAAATTAGTTTAGTAATTATTTATAACATTTAAAAAAATAACTAAAAAATTGCACTTTCTTAGTTTTTTTAAATGTTGAAGAAATACACTAGTGTAATGACTAAATCCGATCTACTTCAAATATTTAAATTAATAGCCTACAAGAACTTTTATTAAGTAAATAATATATTTCCACACTACATTTTGGATTACGTTAACTGATTCATTAGTTGTACTAAATATAGGTAAAATATTAGACTATTTTCTGCTAAATATTAGTCTTAATATTTTCTTAACTTTCTGGCTTACCCAAGACATCACGTTGCGGCATCCATTTCACTATTTTCACGTTGTCAGGCTTTCCCGGCATCTCGTCCAGCTCCCATTTCCACAGCACGCGTTGTTTCAGCTTCGCAAAGCTGTTGATGAAAGCTGTTCTCGTTTCTTCAGGCATAGATGAGGCGTTTGCAACGGAACCTAATGAAAAGTAAACGACCCCGTGTTCGCTTTCGTTGATAAACTTCTCAATATCCTGAAATTAAAGACTCAAATGGTTTATGATGTTGTTACACAAGAATATAAGAATTTGCATTGAAATGAACATGTTGAAACATGTCGAGACCAAAGTTTTACGGTCGCAGAATAATAATGAATTTTTATTAAAAATTTCTTCTATATTCGGGAATGAAATTAAATTATAACACACAAATTCACTGTCCCCTTTTCAGCACTGCCCAAAACAAAAACAGATTGACAATACAGCGTGACAAAAATAAGTGACAATACTCCTTTAAATTTTGAAGTTACGGACAAACAAAAAAATCTCACGTCGTGAATTATTTAAATGTCATGAAAAATTTATTTTAACAAACAGTAAATTGTTTTTTTACCTTTACACATACTAAACAAATTGAATAGATTTGGGGTTACTGAACAAATTTACTCGTAATATAGTAGTAATACAATTCCGTTTTTCTTACACGTAATTTAATAGTATCCGTATTCTTACAAACATTAAAAATTAATGTTTGAGGGATTAGTCAATGTAAATTTCGAAACAATTTAAAATTCAGATACAATTAAACATACAGGTAGAAATAAAGGTTCAATTACAAGTATAGGTAGGTAAAGAAACAGATACAAATACAGGCTATATATATATATATATATATATATATATATATATATATATATATATATATATATATGTGTGTATGTATGTATGTATGTATGTATGTATGTATGTATGTATGTATGGCCCAATATTTGTATCTGTTTCTTTTATATATATATATATATATATATATATATATATATATATATATATATATAAATGCTCAGTTGGAAGGTCCCAGAGAATTGAAATCCCAAAGAGAACAGGGGTAAAATAAACGGAGGAGAGGAAGAGGATCCATGGGGACAGGATGAGGGAGGTGTGGAGGATTAGAAGGAGCAAGACATGAGTCGGAGTGCTTTGCGTGATCCAATAGGGTCTATACGCAGATAATAATAATAATATATACATATATATATATATATATATATATATATATATATAGAGAGAGAGAGAGAGAGAGAGAGAGAGAGAGAGAGAGAGAGAGAGAGAGAGAGAGAGAGAAAAAGATATATGTAGAGATACAGATATAGATACACATACAGGTACAGATACAGAGTCAGATACAAATACAGATACAGGTACAGGTACAGATACAAGTACAGATACAGATACAGATACAGGTACAGGTACAGATACAGATAAAGATACAGATACAGATACAGGTACAGGTACAGATACAAGTACAGATACAGGTACAGGTACAGATACAAGTACAGATACAGATACAGGTACAGATACAGGTACAGGTACAGGTACAGATACAGATACAGATACAGATACAGATACAGGTACAGGTACAGATACAAGTACAGATACAGGTACAGGTACAGATACAGATACAGATACAGATACAGATACAGATACAGGTACAGGTACAGATACAAATACAGATACAGGTACAGGTACAGGTACAAGTACAGATACAAATACAGATACAGATACAGATACAGGTACAGGTACAGATACAAGTACAGATACAGGTACAGGTACAGATACAAGTACAGATACAGATACAGATACAGATACAGGTACAGGTACAGATACAAATACAGATACAGGTACAGGTACAGGTACAAGTACAGATACAAATACAGATACAGGTACAGGTACAGGTACAAGTACAGATACAGATACAGATACAGATACAGGTACAGGTACAGATACAGATACAGATACAGATACAGGTACAGGTACAGGTACAGGTACAGATACAAGTACAGATACAGATACAGGTACAGGTACAGGTACAGGTACAAGTACAGATACAGATACAGATACAGGTACAGGTACAGATACAAGTACAGATACAGATACAGATACAGGTACAGGTACAGGTACAAGTACAGATACAAGTACAGATACAGATACAGGTACAGGTACAGGTACAGGTACAAGTACAGATACAGATACAGATACAGGTACAGGTACAGATACAAGTACAGATACAGGTACAGGTACAGGTACAGGTACAGGTACAAGTACAGATACAGATACAGATACAGGTACAGGTACAGATACAAGTACAGATACAGATACAGATACAGGTACAGGTACAGATACAGATACAGATACAAATACAGATACAGATACAGGTACAGGTACAGGTACAGGTACAAGTACAGATACAGATACAGATACAGGTACAGGTACAGATACAGATACAGATACAAATACAGATACAGATACAGGTACAGGTACAGGTACAGGTACAAGTACAGATACAGATACAAATAGATACAAGTACAAATTAAAACACTTACAAAGTAATAAAATAAAAATTACTACACAAGATAACAAATTTATATATTTAGTGTAATTGTATTATAGATTACTAGGGAAAATGTAAATACATAATGGGAATCTAATGTAAATAAATACTAATAAAATACTAAATAAATACTAATAATAAATAAATAATAGTAAATAAATTATAATATACTAAATAAATACTAGGGAAAATCTAAAATACGCGCTACCCGTTTTCGTGAGCAAACATTAATTGCTATTTTTGATATAAATCATGAGTTTCGATATATTCTGATAATGTGCGCCATAACGCAACCTTAAATAAGGAATATAAATATAACATCAAATTAACCTTAAAGAAGAAGTAACTATTGTAAATATCAGTTGTTTGGCAGACATAATTTATGAGGTCTCTGCTCCCTGCAGCCCTCGGCCAACAAAACCACGGTTTTCGGTCACTTCGCAGACACTAACAACTCATAGCGATGTGTAAACTTATACAATATAATTACCAAAATATAAACTAAAACACTATATATATACTAAATGAACTAAATAATATTTATATAAACTAAATTATATATTTTATATAAATTAAATATAAAAAAGTCATTATAATAGCTTCAATTTTGTTATTCTTATTTACCAAAATATTTCAATATTAAAAATTAATTACTGATATTTTATTTCATCATATGGCAATAACTATTAAATAATAAAGCTTACTACATAATAATAAAGCTTATTACATAATAATAAAGCTTATTACATAATAATAGAGCTTATTACATAATAATAAAGCTTATTACATAATAATAAAGCTTACTACATAATAATAAAGCTTATTACATAATAATAAAGCTTATTACATAATAATAAAGCTTATTACATAATAATAAAGCTTACTACTTAATAATAAAGCTTATTATATAATAATAAAGCTTATTACATAATAATAAAGCTTACTACATAATAATAAAGCTTATTACATAATAATAAAGCTTATTACATAATAATAAAGCTTATTACTATAATAATAGCTTTTTAAATTAACATTATCTGCCTTGTCCTACACCACAATAGAGTAAAATATTTTCCGTTGTATATTAAAACATATGTTTTTACAATAATGTAGCATATTTATTAAAACAAGTCAGCTGATTCACTGATATTGTTAATAAAACAATGTTTTACGTCTACGTATTTCTTTCACAGTATTATTAAGATATCCACTAAATGTTTTTTACCAAAGTAATAATATTCTTCAGAAATTACGGAAGTCTCGAAGATATCTGTCAGGTCAGTTAATATTCGTATTAAATACTATTTAACAAAATAAAATTCAATCATGTAATTATACCTGTGGAAGCTGTTTTGCAGGCTTTATGTGGACGCCTCCGATTTCAACAACTTGCGGCGGATAAGGCCGAGCCCCGCTCAAACTAAAGTGCGAATTCACCAAAAACAAACTAGTTTTTTTCATAATTTCCTTTACGTGTGGCATATCACTGCCTATATATTGTCTGGCAATTTTATCGTCATTCGGTGTTATAGAGAAATAGTAAAAACATTTCATCACAACCAATTCAACTGTGTTTCTGACTCTCTCGTAGAACGACATCGGTCCCGCGCCTTCGTCCATCGTTGTGCGAATATAAGACGGGTTATCCGGGATAGCAAACCTATCAGTAGACCACGGATAAGCGACCGCCGATGTTATCTGTACTACAGGGACATCCATCTTGTGAGCTAAGACTATAAACATCTCTGACATAAACAGGTCTGTTACAAACAGATCGAATTTTTTAGATGAATTTAATAATTCTTCAATTCGTTTGTCCTGAAATAATTTTTCATACTTTACAAATATTTGATCTATCATCTCCATTCCTTGTCGGTGTACAGAAATATCACGAATATTAAAAATAATTTCATTCCCCACATGATTACTGATATCAATATCTGTGTAACCATTTAACTTGTCCGCTCTTGGGAATGGACTTATCACAGTTACGTCATGACCACGTTTTGCTAATTCTTCAAGCACGGGTTCGTACACGAAGAAGTGGCTTTTTCCATAAAAAGGAAACACACCGAGTATCCTCTCACTTCCGGCACTGCTCAGAGATACTAACATAAACACTAGAAGTCGACACACTTACATTACTGACAAACATTTACCTTTAGTGTTATTATTTAAAATCGTTCACCTCCTTGTTTTATTGTTGATAACAACTTGCACAACGAAGTCTAAGTACATAATTACATGTTATCTTTAAATGCTTCAGTGACAAAGTTTGCCTGTTTTTTGTTTGTTTACCGTTTAACTAAAAGATAACAATCTTTTAGTTAGTTTTGTGTATTACGTTTTCCAAGAAATATTCAACCAGACATAATTTTGACTGATGCTGATGGTTTTAAATTCACTTAGTAATAATTTGTCGTTGATAATAATTCAGTTTCTTGTTAAAACTTTACTTTCTAAAAGATAAAAAATGTTCGCACGGTAAAATATGTTTTACATGCTTTTATTCTGAAATGTATTTCAGATTAGACTGCATTCAGTTATTTGTCAAGACTATGCTAAGCAATAATTGTACTCAGTCAACAAAATATGCCGTTTTGGAATATTCGCGAAAAAAGACTGATCGAAGTGAAAATTTTGGAAAATCAATGTAAAATATTTATACAAGTAGGCCTATTTAATTTCAATTTTGTTTTAAAATAAATTATTTATTTGTACAGCATTTTGTGAGTATTAAATGTGTATTTGTTTAATTTTTTTTTTTTTTGTGTTTAACGTCCGACTATTGTGCACATTTGAGCTAATGCAGACGATGCAGATAAGTGAGCTGATGCAGATAAATCATCTGATTTATAGCGTATGAAAATTCCAAGCCCTGGCCGGGAATTGAACCCGGGTCCTCGGGATGAAAGCCCAGTACGCTATCAACTAGGCCACCGGGCGGCTGTGTATTTGTTTAAAATTACAATAGATAATTACTGATAATTATAGAGTTATAGATAATTATTGAGTTAAAATTAGAAGAGCTTTCAAAAGTATTGTTGAAAGAATTAATGCAGTAGCGATTATAAAAAAAGACTTTTATCGGAGTCGCCATAAACATTCCGTTGGGTTACACCTTAAAATCGAAAGAACACTGCCTAAACCATAGAGCCGAAGATATGCAAACAATATTCCAGGCTGAAACACACACAAAAGGAGACAGAATCCGGAATGAATGGATTTCGATCGAATATTGTTTTAATTAACGAATTATATTTCTCGTACACCCATAGCAACCATCATTAATAGTTCTGTCTCACACAGAGATGTCACCTACTATAAGCGTCTACGAGTTTGATGCCTCGACAAGACATCCTATGGTCAATTTTTTTATTATAGACCCCTGACTTCGATTAGTTGTTACAGGCGAACGAAGAATAAAGTAACAAATGTAAAAGTATATAATTCTTCAAATTAGGTTGAACTTGTGTGGTTGTTTAGGTCAAACTTATTAGGGTAACCACATATAACTACATTTATTAATTATTGTTCGTTTTCTTGTAAGAACAAATTAAAATCATAAAATCTATGATAAAAAAATCCGATATTAGTCAAGTTTGAATGGTTTCCTATCGAGGAGAATATATTTTCGTGTAAAATACTTGGGTTACATTTACTAGACCATATTTATTACTTCTATTCCCGAACAACCCGTTTATAGAAAAACACCAAGAGCTTTATAAAAGCATAGTTAGTAATATACATGGATAACAAAAATTTCATAAAAATAGTACATAACAGTTATAAAGTACCATGAAGTTTTACATTTATGTGTTTTTTTTTTAAATAGCAACTGATCCACAACAATAATTTAAAATACGCATTTAATAATTTCAAATAATTTTAGAATCATAGGTTTTTAAAATATTACAGTTAATGATACGTGAAAAATATTATTGAAATTATTATTTCATTCGATGTACCATTTTATTTCTTTGCAATTAAACGTGGCCTTCGGTTTGAAGACATATAATAAAAGACTTCTTTAACGCTTCGAAGGATAGCCAGGCGGAATTATAATATTTTTATTGTCCTTTAAAATATGTTTATTGATTCTTGACGTACATAACGTGTTCTCGATATTTTATTAATGGCTTATACATTACTAGCATTACCTTTCGCGGCTTCGCCCATGAAATTTAAACTGTTTCAATAACGTAATAACTTAGAAACATAAAAAATATATTAATAAAAGCGTGATCTTCTAAACTCATGATTATTTTACAGTGAATATGAAAAAATATTATACCCTGAATATGTTGTTTTATTGTCTTCAAACGTGTTCCATTCGAATTTAAGAAAATCTGATAAAAAATATTTTTCTCCAATACAAACATTTATACCTCTTTAATATTTTTATACTTTTATTGGTTGCATTTGGAGGGAATGCTGAATTACGTGTATCATAATTTGGTTTTAGAATATTTTGTTTACTTTTAAGAAAAGCCGATAAATTATTTTTCTCCAGTGAAAACACTCTTTTCCTCCAATTATACCTCTTTTTTACATTTTAAATCTTTTAGGGTATAATTTGGAAAAATGTTGAAGTATGTTTCATTATTTGTTTCATAGCATATTGCTAGAATATACGATCCAAAACAAGTATTTTTTCAATGCAAAATTGTATACCCCTTTTTTATATTGTCTACCCTCTTTTAATCTCTTTAGGGGATGAGTTTTGAGAAATGGTAAAAAATATATTTCATTATTTGTATTTAAGAATGACTATGTTACGCTTTAAGAAGGTCAGACGAAAAACATATTTTTCCAATAAAAATTGTAGTACGTCATTTTTACCTCTTTAGGGGTTGAATACTGGAAAATAGTTTTTCAGTGCACCTCTACAAGTGGTAGTAACCCTGAAAATTTCAAATCTTTAACTATTCTAGTCTCGGCTATACGTTGATTATTAAAGTTGGGCTGGGTAAGTAGTTTAATGGCGTTAAAATCAAATTTTGCAAAATTATTTCAAATTGCACCTCAACATTGTTGTAAGAAGGTACCCTAAAAATTTCAAGTCTCTAGCTATAATAGTCTTGGCTGTTCTTTGATTATTAAATTTGGACTGGGTAAGTAGTTTAATGGCGTTTAAATGCAAAATTCTTTTTTATTGTACCTCAACATTATTGTTAGAAAATACCTTGAAAATTTCAAGTCTCTAGCTATAATATTATTGGCTGTACGTTGATTATTAAATTTGGACTGGGTAAGTAGTTTAATGGCGTTTAAATGCAAAATTCTTTCTTATTGCATCCCAACATTATTGTTAGAAAATACCTTGAAAATTTCAAGTCTCTAGCTATAATATTATTGGCTGTACGTTGATTATTAAATTTGGACTTGGTAAGTAGTTTAATGGCGTTAAAATCATTTGTTTGCAAAATCCTTTCTTAGTGCACGCCTATATAGAAACATAAATGTACCCTGAAAATTTCAAGTCGCTAGCTAAAATAGTTTTGGCTCTGCGTTGATTATGAACCAGTCAGTCAATCTTTTTTTTTAATAGGACTTCTTTTTTTATATATTAAGATATTAAAATTCACCTTTTCAAGCATTTCTGGTCATTTAGTACTTACAAATATTACAAATAATTAATAATAATTTTAATGTTAAATTAAATTTATAAATGTTATTAAAATCATACAGTTTTAGTATTACTATTGTTGTTTTCGTAGGAAAAAAATAATTATTCAATAATGACAATTATTCAATATAATCAATTTATTCAATATGAATAAAAATATGAATGAAATCAATGGTGTATTATGAGAGGTTAAAATGACAAATATGTTATGTTTGTTTTGTATAATGTATGTGCAAAAATTACGCCGTTGTTATATATTTTCCTGGCGTGACCAATATCTATTAACACTATCCATTATACGTAATGGAATAAATTCATGAAACAAAAATGGCCTACAAAACAATTTTCAACATTTGTTAAAAAAAAGATTTAATGTAAAGAACACAATTACCTGTGGAAGCTGTTTTGCCGGCTTTATGTGGACGCCTCCGATTTCAACAACTTGCGGCGGATAAGGCCGAGCCCCGCTCACACTAAAGTGCGAATTCACCAAAAACAAACTAGTTTTTTTCATAATTTCCTTTACGTGTGGCATATCACTGCCTAAATATTGTCTGGCAATTTTATCGTCATTCCGTGTTATAAAGAAATAGTAAAAACATTTCATCACAACCAATTCAACTGTGTTTCTGACTCTCTCGTAGAACGACATCGGTCCCGCGCCTTCGTCCATCGTTGTGCGAATATAAGACGGGTTATCCGGGATAGCAAACCTATCAGTAGACCACGGAATGGCGGTAGACGAAATCATCTCTACTAGAGGTACGTCAAACTTGTGAGCTAACCCTACAAACATGTCCGACACAAAAATCTCTGTCATTATAATATCAAACGTTTTATTTGAATTTAGTAAATTTTCGATCAGTTTATCCTGAAATATCTTTTCATAACCTATAAACATCTCGTTTATCATTTCTTGTCCTTGTTGGTGCACAGAAATACCATTAATATTAAACATAGAAGAATTCCCCACATGATTACTGATATCAATATCTGTGTAACCATTTAACTTGTCCGCTCTTGGGAATGGACTTATCACAGTTACGTCATGACCACGTTTTGCTAATTCTTCAAGCACGGGTTCGTACACGAAGAAGTGACTTTTTCCATGAAAAGGAAACACGCCGAGTATCCTCTCACTTCCGGCACTGCTCAGAGTTACTGACACAAACACAAGAAGTCGACACACTTCCATCACTGGCAACTGTTATTAATTCTAGTTGTTTGAAAATCTCAAACTCATGCTTAACGAAGATAAAATTGTAGGCCTACTTGTAAAAATAGCTCTAAAGATATGTTTATCTCAATAGTTTACAGAGATCAAAGTCTATGATTCTAGAGTGCTGATTATATTATCTGTTCACTTAGAGTGTATGGACCTTAAATGCAATACTTCTTAAAATAAATACCGAATTAGTTTTTCTTATCACAATTGACAAATTTATTTTTTTTTACTTTGTCATAATGATGAATGATATTTTTGAGTACTTTTTTATACTTAATGAACATTTAAATTTTTCAGGTAATTCAGAAGAAAAATTAATACTTTTAATACAACAGAGAGATCAACATAGTGTATTTGTTGATTGTGCAAATTACCCTCCAATTTCAGACGATGGGACTTTCATGAAGCCAAAGTCAATTCAAGGACTTTGAATTGAGCCAAAGGTAGCAGTGACAAAACGACACGATGTGGTGTTTTGAATGAGTCAGTCATTACAGAACAAATAATTATCTAAGTTCCATAACCTAAACTAACCTAACCTAACCTAACCTAACCTAACCTAACCTAACCTAACCTAACCTAACCTAACCTAACCTAACCTAACCTAACCTAAACTAACCAGCATCACCTTTTTTTACTTTTTTAGAAGTCCGTTTGAGTTACCAGAAGGAATTCTATATAAATTTAAATACTGGAAATATTCTATCTGCTGCACTTACTAAGAAACATTAAAAAACGTTGGTTCTTGACAAGTTCCTTCGAGCAATATCAAAATGTTACGCTGACAGACTTTGGCTTTGTAAAGAAGTAAGACATTATTCCTTTGAAAAGTAACTTGATATTTTGTTATTATTCATGCAACTTGTACAAGCGCATCGTGTTAAAATATATGCACAGTTAAATGTCGTAAGTTTTTGTTCATTTCTGTTTAACATTGTTTCAGTTCAACATATTTGGAGAAAGTATGGCATAGACCCCATATAATTATAACGCCGTTTGGCCACCAAATGAGGAGCGGAGCTGTACTGAGCGGAGCGGAACGGCAACCAAAAAGCGGAGTTTGGTCAGTTTAAAGAAGCGCGTGTAACATCTAAATCTAAATATTTAGGTCTGCTAACATATTCTACGAAACTACCATATTTAAAAACCGTAACCTAGACAACGGTAACGTAGGTAACGAGAAATAACAAGTGGTGGGAGAAGCGGATTCAGCTTCAAAACTAGAGGTGGATAAGAAAACACCAAACTGTTAAAAAAACTGTTTTTCTATATACGAAAACCAAACTGCTTTTCCAAACGGAAACAAGCAGTTTGATTTGGACTGGATCGTGATTTGTTAAACAAGGAACAGCTGTTTGGACTTCCCCACCACCAATGTTCTATTCGAACGTTGCCGCAAGCGCTAAACTTTTTCCTGCTATTTTCCTGCTAATTTCTTTTCTTTAACCTGCTATGCTTTTTCCCTTTATTTCAAAGTTACTTGTTGCAACGTAGTGAAGTAAGAACTGTTTGGGCGTTGTCAACGTTTATCTCTATTTTGTTGTGAGTTATTTGAAAGTTTTAAATGTAAAATTTGTTGTTCAAACATTTTTTAAACTGTAAAAACAGCCATAATTGTGTTTTATATTAGTTTTTCTCCGTAGTTTACTTTGTGTTTAGAAATTTAAAAATATTTAGTGGACAATTTTGAAAGTTTTCTTTTACTTTTTTTATATTTTTAGAATTATTACGTGCATAGTTTTTAATTATTTATTGGATGGTGGACTTTTTAAAATTCACAATATCTACTCTTGTATATATATTGAATAATTTTAGGTTATTTTAGAACTTTTTCTAAACTAATTTTATTTATACGTATTTTTTATATTTATTATCAATAATCAATATTTTTTAATCAAATAAAAATATTCTAAATTGTTTGCATTACAGTAAATATGCAAAGGCTATTTAATTTTTAAGTAAAAAAAAAAGAATGCTTCTATTAGAAATTCATTGTATTTTGTAAATATAAAATTGCATACATATATATTACGTTTTGAGAATTTAATTTAATTATTACTACACTTATAAGGATTATTTTTTTCTAAATGCTTTACACCCAAAAACAGTCAAGGACATGGTGGTAATGGGAATGAAAAAGTAGACTTAGAAAACAAAACGTTTGTGCTTATGTTTTAGCTGCTAATACAACTTCGAGTTTCAGTTTTCTAAACCTGTTTTTTCCAACTGTTTTTAAAAACAGTTTTTTGTTTTCAACAAACTGTTCGTTGATATTTTGTAAAAATAGAAGAAACGCCCATCCCTATTCAAAACCGAAAATAGAGAGAGCGATGCCGCTTGACTCCACTCAGCATTAGTCCGTCTACAATTAACTAAATATAAGTCTGTTCATAAAAAATCTATCAAATAATTAAACCTTGAAATGTTACAAAAAGTAACTTTTAAAATAAGTTACCATTGAAGAATTCTTCAATGACCCTATTTTTTAAGTCAATTATTTTTTAGAAACGCATTTTCATTTTATTAGTATATTTTAAATTAATTGTTTTTTTTCGTATTATGAAATAGTTTCTAAACTATTTTTGTAAAGTTATTTTAGCGTTTTCGTTTTTCACTGTCTATATCATCAGTGTATTATTTTCCTAATAACTTCAGTCTTGGCAGAACAACCTTATGTAATTGAGATGTTTGTAAACCAGGCAGTGTAATATTAACAAATACATATTTTTTGTTTTTTTCCTGGAATTATTACTATTACTATAACAATGTTTCAATTGTTCAATATTATTACAGTATTTATATTCGTTTATTTTTTTAGTACGTCACCTGCATTATTTGTTATACCCATTCGTGTGAGTGTCAAATGTATATTAGTTCAGGAGGTAAGAGTCGTGTTGTCTTAAGGTTAGCGTGCAATGTCGTAAACTCATTCTGTCTTGACTGAAATGGGAAGGAAGGGGAACTGCTGTCAAATAAATTGTCAAAAGAACTCTGACTGAAACAAAGGGCAGAACAATAAACCAACTGCTGACAATCCATAAACAAACCTCTTCACGCACTATCCAGTTTGCTCTACGAACTCGTTTAAGGATTCGTTAAGTTTGAATTAAAAATTATCGTAAAAACTATTGTTGACAAAAATATTAATTTCACTTATAACTATAACAATAATAAATGTAAATAAAAGATGGCCCGTGGGTTATGATTAAATGAATGTATTAAAGAACAAGCTAAAGATAAAATTATGTTTAAAATCCAAATTTAAAAACAACGAAACAACGAAACTTAAACAAAATGTTAAGCGAACAAGCACCACGTAGTAAAAAGGTTCATCGCCAAGTCTACATTTAAAATGTTGTATTTTTCAAAATTTATTTTTATTTAAAAATTGACAAACTAAATCGTTTATGGTGTTTACATTTACTAAACAGATGACCGCGAAAAATGTTTTTGACACTAAAAGGATTAAAATAATTCTTGGGGTAATAACTTAAACTTAGGTGCAATAACAACATATGTTATTATTGTTATTATTGATGACGGTTTTCCTGGCCCGAAACCAATCATAGTATATGTTATTTAAATTATTTCTTTGTTCCTGTACGGAATGGTTATTATTGATCTAATATATAAGGACCAAGTTTCAAAATAGCAATAATACGAAAACAACGAAATCTTTTTTGGGTACGATTATATTACAAATTTTAGTGAAAAGAAGGGTTTAAAATTGTAATTTGACTTGTATATCTTAGACATTTAGTGAGCCCCACAATTTTACAAAATATAGTGTTTTTTTTAGACATTTAATGATTGGCATAAGCAATAAAAACTTTCAAAATAAACTGTGTAATAAAATGTTATGATTAGTACATTAAAATTTATGTATTATTTATAGCCTAACAGAATTTTTATACTTGAATTTCCTCTATTTTTATGCACGAAATATTATTTTGCAATATTCAGTACAAACTTGAAAGTTTAACAGTGCTAAATCTTACACTTTACACCACTTATTGCTAAGACACACTAGTGTGCATTATAAAATACAGCAGATTTAACAGATGATAAATTGGTTCTTTGCACCCAAACAAGCAATCATTCGCGTTTTATTGTTAGAAAATAGAATTAATAAAAGGTCTCTCTTTAAAGTTTAGTAGGGCCGTTGTGAGCCCTACTAAGGTGAGCCCTTTATTTAGTCGAGTCCATCCATACCGCGAGCTCACCCCATAATAAAAACTTACATAGTTTTTCATTTCAACATGGTGTTTCTTCAGACTTAGCTAAGGATTAAATTTTACATATTTTCTGTAATAATAATAATAATGTGCGTGTGTGTGTGTGTTTGATTGCCTGAAGAGGACGCCTGATATTGAGTGAAACAGGCGGTTAAACAAAATTAACGCCTCCTATAATCGTAAACAGCAGTTATACAACAGAATTAATTTGGCAAAAAATAAATATGAATTAATAGTTTTAAAAAATGCTAAAAACAACTAAAATGATATAGTAGCACAAATACCAGTGGAAGTGGTTTCGCCGGCTTTATATGAACTCCTCCGATTTCAATAACCTGCGGAGGCAATGGTCGAGGTCCGTTTATTGTGAAGTGCGAATTCACCAGAAGCAGACTTGCTTTCTTCATCATGTCTGTAACATGGGGAACGTCTTCACCAAAATGTTTCTTCGAAACACTTTCGTCATTGGACGTTATGAAAAACCTGTAAAAAGATCTCGTCAAAACAAATTCAATACAGTTTCTAACCCTCTCGTAGAAAGACAAAGGTCCCGCGCCAGTGTCTATGAACACCCGTAGGTAAGACGGATTGTCCGGTATTCCAAAACTATCGGTAGACCACGGCAAGATAACGGACGATATCACTTCTATCAAAGGTACTTTCAGACGATGCGCTAAACCCACGTACATATCAGAAAAGAAAATTTCAGTCATCACTAAATCGAATTTCGTTGAATTCAGAACACTTTCCACGTTTTCATCTTCCAATACTTTTTCAAAACCTTTTATTACGGATGAAAACATTTTGATTCTTTCCGGATCGAACCTGCCAAAATCGGTCAAATCAATCATAATTTCTTTTCCCCCTGTGTGCCTGACGTCGATGTCCCTGTAACGCTCCGGAGGGCTCGGTTTGGGGAACTGACTGATGACGGTAACATCATGGCCACGTTTCGCTAATTCAACAAGCACTGATTCGAACACAAAGAAATGGCTTTTCCCAATAAAAGGAAACACTCCGAGAATCCTCCCACAGTTTACATTGCACACACTTGCCACTGCAAACAACAACACTCTACACGGAGTCATCTTGGAAAAGATCCAAGAACAACTGCTCTTAATTACCAGTCGTGTTGTACTCAATTATACACCAAGGTCAAAGCCTTACGTTCCCAGTAACAACCTTGATTATGTTATCTTATTTAATGTTAGGTATTATCACAAGACTTATAAGCTTCCTCACAGATAATGTGCATTCAATGACTTAGCTTATTAATGTTATTGTTGTGTTTAGCACTTTCCCCCGTAGGTGCACTTTTGATTACGTAGCCTACTGAAAATGTGAAAGTTGTATGAATGTTTTAAGGTACGTTTCTTTTAACATTAATATTTTATTTGGAACTACATACCTATTTGCAAAATAACCAATTGATATAATATTAAATATGAAAAGTAGCATGAATAACTATTATGAATTATTGCACAGTGGAAGATCTTCATCCAAATGTCTCCTACTCTATCACCGCTGAAGTGATTTAGTATAATTAAAAATTTTTCTGCATAGTGGATTCCTGTAGTTTTTAATTTTGTTATGAAATCTCGATTAGTGTAAATGGGTTAACTGCTAAATGAATGGAATCTTGAGGTCTGTGTGTAGAGTTACATTGCTAACATATAAAGATGCTTTGGTGAGCAATCGTAAAAATGTTTATTGAAATGCTTGAATCTTTTGTAAATTGCTTTTCTTTGCATAGCAAAATAATTGCGTAAATTGTTACTTTTTTTTACCTAGAGATAAAACGTAATTAGAATTTAGGAGTCGATAAAGAAGTTTGAGTATATAATTTAAGACTAGACGCTTTGTTTTTATGTGATGGCGCCATGTCAAGGTGTAGGCCCAAATATTTTACTTCATTTCTTTGAGAAACTGGTGTATTATTTAAAAACACAGGAGGACAAGTTCTTTACGTATTGTAAAGGTAACATGATATGATTTTGCTGGAGGTAATTTTAAAGCAAGGTTGTAGTATGATTTTGAAGATTTAATGGTGTGTCACGTAAAAAAAGTATTACTTTACCATCAGCATAACTAGCGATGGTTGTATTTTGTGCTTATAGAATGTCAACTGTGTAAATGTTATACAGAACGGATGATATAGAACCTTGTGAAACTCCGGTCTTACCTTTTGTACTTTTGAATAGGTTGTTGTCTGACGGACCATGAAAGCTCGATCTTCCATGATCTTAATATGTTGAAATGATCTTAATGTGTTGTATAATTGTTACAGATAATTTGTTTTAACTTGTAAAGATAATCTTCATGCCAAACTTTATCAAACACTGCGTTGACAAGGGTACGTTTATCTTTAAAAATAGTTTTAGTAACGTAATACAAGTAAATAGTGCAGAAATATTAAACATTTTCACGTTCGATTAATCACTTCCAAACATCTGGTTCGAAAGATAACGACAAAAATACCGTAAATATGCTGAATTTCACAAAATCGATTAGTCATATTTTCTAAAATTTTAATAATAAATGAGAAATCATATTTCGAATCAATGTTGCAACTTTGAAAAAAAAACTCTTTACAGATCAAATAAATTTAAATTGAAAAAAACAAAACAAACCGACTGAGGCAAATCATTAGAAATTATGACAAATTTCATAAAAATCGATCAGTTTACTCTCTAGTGTTGGGCTGTTGGGCGCAGAGAGAGAGAGAGAGAGAGAGAGAGAGAGAGAGAGAGAGAGAGAGAGAGAGAGAGAAACTAAGCAATAAAGTCTAAAACTCTTCAACCTTTTGGTTGAAAGGATTTTGAAGAAAAACGAAATAATCCAAGTTATTACCAAAGTCTACTTTTTCTGAGTTTGAATCAAACTGACTTTAGTTAAGCTTTCAAAATTCATTAAAATTACGACAATGAATCTGATGGTGGTCAGGGTTCATTTCGTTTTTTCAATATAATTTTAAAGTTTAAAATTTATTTCTACTTAATATTAACTTCATTAAAAAATAGAGTTTGATAATATCTTGGACAAGTTCATTTTTTTATCGGAATCCTTTTAACCAAACGGTTCAAGTTTATGAATAAATTTTGAAATACTAATGTATGTAGATTTCATTGATAATTATGGCAGTGGAATCAGTTATTCAAAATCTGTAACTCGCAAAAAATTTTAGAGTATTTGGAAATTCGCTACCTTTAGGCCAAATTAACAGCTGCTTCCCGTTATTAGCTCTAGTTTATAAAAAAAAATACAAACATAAAAGCTGTGAAAATTTAACTGTTACAATGTTGCCAACTTCACGCACAGAAATACGTGCCACACGCCGGTGCTTGAGCGAGAACAAAGATCCCGTTTTAATTTCACGTCTTTTCAATATTCTTAAGTAAATAAAATAACTGTTAAATCCTGGCAGCGTTGAATAAATAGGCCTGAAGACAATTAAGATTCTCCAAAGGAAGCGGGAACCAGATAAACTGCCATTTCCTCCCCCTTTAAACCCTCGCGCAGAAAGCTAAGAACTCTTCGTTGCTGGTGTAATAACACTTCCCGTTTACAATTCCACAGGCAACATTTAACTCTTTTATTGGTAAATATATCTGATCACGTCCTTACTAACGAAGGAGGAACAAACGCGGTATTATCGCAGAATGACCTCACTTGAAACGGTCATCATAGTAAGATCTACAACCGGAAGCGCTGATCCTGATCACATTTTGAGAAGGCCATACAAATCTTACATTAATATGAGATTGCTTCATATGTATATTTTTGTGTTTTCAATGTAATTTTAAAAAGCTATTTTTTTACCGTTTCGAATCAACTTTGCACAAAAATCGATTTTAATTCGCTTCGACAAGTTCATTTATGTTACTATAGCCTGCTTTTATCATAGAACTATGATTTTTGTGTTTGTAACGATTATAAAACTACTACAACTATTTAAAATGTTTCTATTGAATGCACAAGCTTTTTTTATTTCACGGTATGTACCACGGCCTATAAAATACTTTGCAGTGAAACAATGAAGACGAAAACACAATATTCGAAACTCTCCATGTTTCGAATATTATATTAGTCTAATGTATTGCACTTGAGACAAATTTTGTAACACATAGACCTTGATTTTAATTCATGTAATAATTCTCCTTTTTCATATAGAATAAAATAAAACAAATATATATATAAAAAAAACGATATCACAAAATGTTTGTTTCTAATTGTAGGTTAAATGTTTTTGTTAAAAACTAACATCTTCAAATTATACCAAAATAAAAATAAAACAAAATCACAAAATGTTTGTTTCTAATTGTAGGTTAAATGTTTTTGTTAAAAACTAACATCTTCAAATTATACCAAAATAAAAATAAAACGATATCACAAAATGTTTGTTTCTAATTGTAGGTTAAATGTTTTTGTTAAAAACTAACATCTTCAAAATTATACCAAAATAAAATAAAAATAAAACAAAATCACAAAATGTTTGTTTCTAATTGTAGGTTAAATGTTTTTGTTAAAAACTAACATCTTCAAATTATACCAAAATAAAAATAAAACGATATCACAAAATGTTTGTTTCTAATTGTAGGTTAAATGTTTTTGTTAAAAACTAACATCTTCAAATTATACCAAAATAAAAATAAAACAAAATCACAAAATGTTTGTTTCTAATTGTAGGTTAAATGTTTTTTTGTTAAAAACTAACATCTTCAAATTAACATCTTCAAAATAAAAATAAAAAAAACGATATCACAAAATGTTTGTTTCTAATTGTAGGTTAAATTAAAAACTAACATCTTCAAATTATACCAAATAAAAATAAAACAAAATCACAAAATGTTTGTTTCTGTAGGTAATCACAAAATCACAAAATGTAGGTTAAATGTTTTTGTTAAAAACTAACATCTTCAAATTATACCAAAATAAAAAATAAAACTATATCACAAAATGTTTGTTTCTCATTGTAGGTTAAATGTTTTTGTTAAAAACTAACATCTTCAAATTATACCAAAATAAAAATAAAACGATATCACAAAATGTTTGTTTCTAATTGTAGGTTAAATGTTTTTGTTAAAAACTAACATCTTCAAATTATACCAAAATAAAAATAAAACAAAATCACAAAATGTTTGTTTCTAATTGTAGGTTAAATGTTTTTGTTAAAAACTAACATCTTCAAATTATACCAAAATAAAAATAAAACTATATCACAAGAAAGTAACTCTGGTTGTGCGTCAAATGTTGTTGTTGCTTTCACCTGTGTAAACTTATAATTAAAAAATACTAAAAGTCACAAATGTGAAACTGTAAAATTTTGGCGTCGAATCAGTTAAAACTCACCGGTTACTATAACTTTTGTAACTTTATGTTTGCGAAACTCTTGCGCCTACAATTTCTCACAAGTTGTTTAAATTTTACTGATGAATATGTTAACTTGAACTTTTTATGAAACAAGGCCTAAGAAGTGTACACACCATTTTGTTTCACTGTTTCAAATTTATTCTCCTTTTTGTAGATCCAAATGTTTTTTAGCGTTTCCCTATTTACAATTTACGATTACTTTTATACATTTTTTCACACTCGCTGTTTATGCGGTAACGTTGCGTTACTACCAAAAGCTCGTGCAAAAACGTAAGGTTCCTTAGTGCATAACAAAAGTCTCTAAAACTATAAATAACAACAATCTCCCAGGGGTTGGAACGGATTAACTGCCACTTCCAATTTACACTATCGTGTACAAAGCCAGGGACTGTTACATGCGGAAGTAATAACACTTGAAGTTTACAGCTTCCTCGAGTCTGTTATCAGGAAATAAATCTGATAATGTCCTTAGCCTATAACCGGATGTCGGATAGAATACGTGGCGTTATTTCTTAGTTAAACCCAGCTTTGATTTTGGTTTGCGTGTTCAGAAGACTTAATACAAGTAAGTGGAAAATGTTACTTATGTACTTAATTAATGTACTTTATGCAAGAAAGTTACATTAACAGTCAACCTACATAAAACACAAAAATACTATGATCGCAATAATGATGGTAATGATTAGTCTTTATGTTTCATACAAAGTATTTAGTCATGTAACAAAGTGCTTTAGGACTTTTTTATGGGAACAAATTGTTACATTATCACGTTTTCAAAAATAAATCAAACTATTTTGATAATTTTTTTATAAATGTAGCACACAAACAAAACATGTACGTCTTTATATCCTTTAAAAAATTAGATTCAAGAGATTAAAAAATAGGTAAAAATCGACCAAATTTCTCAAAACATTTATAACATTGATTTTGCTCAAAACATTGATTTATAACATTGATTTTGCTCAAAACATTGATTTTATAACATCGATTTTGCTCAAAACATTGATTTATAACATTGATTTTGCTCAAAACGAAAATTTATAATTTAAGTAGTGCATAAATTTGGAACAAAGAAATTATTTCTATTCGGAAGTGAATGGAAATTTACTCTTAAAAAGATTTGTTACAATTCACTCTCAAACCTTAAATTCCATTTATTTAAAATTTATCACGATAACGTTATGATTCTTTTCACTTGACCAAAATTGAGTAAAATGTAATGAGAAGTTAGGCCGATGTCTGTGCCAGCTGCTGGAAAACCGGAATTTTTTAAAATAATTATAGAATGTCACAAAGTTTGTGTAATATTATTGAGCCATTTGTTTTAAAAAGTTCTTTAAAAAGGCCAATTACAGTATTGAAAACAGTACGCAGGATAAGTTATTTAACGAACTTTGAGGAAAGAGGAAAACTCTGATATTTTTGTGTCTGTTTATGTGTGCTAACTAAATTTTTTTAATTAAGTTATGGCAGATGGCTGTGTATAAATTCAATCGGTGCAATAAATTCAATACAAATTGTTGTGGAAATTACAACACAATTCCTTTTCAACTATCTGGAAGAACGGCAATTATATTTGAAAACAGCTATTTTATTAAGATAAAAATGAACCGTTATTGGACAATAACAAGTGTGGTATTGGAGTTTTTGTAGATGACTTAGACATTGTATATAAATGTACTAAAAAGTACAGCCACCATTATAAAAAGCGCGCTGGATATTAGCTGACGTCCAAGTAATTTGATTATTTGCTTATATTTATAAGCAACATACAAGAAGAGGGGGAGACGTTTAAGAAAATATTATGTATTGAACGTTATCATGAATACTCATATGAATGGACATATTACCTATTGAATACTTTGCCACAAGATGCCACCAGCAGCGAGTGCTCACATACTTCTAATAATATTATCATTCCAGTACATTTATACCTAATTCCATAGGCCTTTTTTCCTGCCTGAGTAAAACCTTCAAAAACCAAATCGTTATTAGAAGAAAATTGTACAGCCACTTTGTCTCTTAAAAAAATTACTTTCTGGATTGAATGGATTTTTAAAGATATAAAAGCATCTACTAACTGATCTGGTCAAGTTTTCTATTCATCTGAACAATCTTTCCGTACAGTACACACTTTATGAATACGGAAATACTAAACTATTATTCCAGATAACTATGCCGCACTGTGTACTTATTGTTCATTATTAGCTTAATATCGCTCTATAAGCTAACATTAATTTAATTAAGATATTCGCAAGCACGTAATTAAAACAATGATTGCAGTTTCAGTTTGCCAACATTAAGTTCATAAGTAAGTTAATTACTTTCCTACAACCGGAAACGGAAGCCAGGGTTGTTTAATCCGCAAACTTCCTTGATATGTTATCGTGAACAAAGAGCTAAGAATTGTTTCAAGCCGAGGTAATAACACTTCAAGTTAAGAGCTTCCGCAGTTAATCTTTGATCTGAACACAAATCTCATGATACCACCATTTTCTAGCGGGCGGTTTTTGGTAACTCGATATCTTTGTCTTATTTAATTTATATTAGGACCAATAAACGTATTACGATGAAATTTAGAGCAAAAATGTTTTAAATGTTTCTTAGCTTAAAAGGTTTTTTTAAACGTTCTGTGGGTTGTGAGTAAGGGTTGAATTGTACATTATATGTAATTTTATTACATTATACATAAATAATTGTATATAATTTTATAATCATAAAAACGTATTTTCGTAAAGTCTATTAGCTGTTTTAAACAATTACAAAATATATTTTATTAAGTTTTAAACTTTCTGCAAAAATTAAAGAGTAAAATTGATATTCCTGCTTTTCTTTGTAATTGAATGACGTTTGTTTTTATTTGGGTTGACACTGATTATTTAAGACAAATGTTAATACATTTTATTTTACAAATATCAAGAGGTCTTGAATATTCCAAAGATTTTCCTGATACAATAAAGATATTTTCGTGGTAGAATTTATTAAAAATAACTTCACACTTTTTTTGAAATGGTTTTTGTAAATGAAAAATGATTGTAACACAATTGTGGAGTGGGTATGAAAGACCCTTAACACATATTCTGTTCAGAACATTATGAAGTCAGTCAAAAACGGGTGCGTACACCTGAAAATTATTAAAGCTAAATTATCGCAAAGTCTGAGTCAAGCAATAGTTTAATACTTTTCTGAAAAGGATCCATCAACTGGTATATTCTTTACTGCTCGTATTCTCATCCTTATAAAATATATATTGTACAAAAAATGAAATGCAGAATTATCAAAAAAAAAGTAGGCAGTCGTGGGACTGGCCAACAGAAGTGACTACTTCTTTTGGCATGCCTAACTGTATACTTCTTTCACTATTATGATTTAATTAGCTGTTACCCGTTGCGGCTTCACCTGCAATTGTAATGTAGGTAATAAAATTTATAGTCGATTTTCAAAACAATGAGTACGTTCATTTCAGTTTAATATATTTCTAAATACAATATTATATGATTTTATGGTTTCTTGCCAAGACATAGATTTTTGCTACTCGACACTAGAATAGGCTAACTGACCATGGGAGAAGCACGGAGTCCCAAATGTATTCCTGCTACTCTTAATATCTGACACTGTGACTTATTAATTGTCATTGTAAATGCCAACTTCAATGGAAACTGTAATATTTTAATTTGGAAAGGCATGTTGTTTAGAATTATAAGATTGTTACAATTAAAATCATTACAAATGTAAGCTTATAAACAATAATTTTATAATAAATAATAACAGGGATTCAGATTTTTAAACAGGAATACATCTATGTACATCTCAGGTACCTAAACCACGTTCATTTTAAATTTCATCTCAATCGGTCCAGTAGTTAATGTGTGATTGAATAACAAACAAAAACACACACATAAACTTTCAAATTTAAAATATTATATTAAGAAGTATAAAATATTATTAAAACGTCACTGTTGTAGCCTACAGTTAATTTTTTTCCCGGCGAAAAACCGTTAAGGTTATCATCGCCGTCATGCAAAATGAAAGTATAAAAAAAAATTAACAAAATTTACTTAAATAAAAAAATAAAACTACAACAAACTACAACAATAAAAATAAATTAAACAAAAATTTACATAACAGGTATAACTATATTACAATAACGAATACTTAAGAAGTAAATAACATTGAATAATGAATAAAATTTAATAACAATTCGTAAAAGTATATATAAACATAACAGAAATAAAGTTATTTAGATAAAATAAATAAATAAAATAACATAAGAAATAACAAATACATAAATTAAATTTTATTTAAAACATTCAGACGATGAAGGAAGTATAGAACCCGGTCAACGGCCGAGGCACTATCTCCCAACACCGTCTGCAAACAGTTGCTCAGACCACACATAACACGCACATTTTGAAACCATCACAATCGAGCAAATATATGTTTTATTGTGATGGTTTCCCTACAGAACTCGCATTCAGGTGGGTCCCCGCGTTCCATCAGAAATCCATGCGTTAACATGGAGTGATTAATGCGAAGGCGGGTCGCCTGCAGTTAACACTTATCACAAAACTGAATACTAAATAATTCAGTTGCAGTGGGTAAGTAGTATAATGGTATTTAAATATTTATTATTCACACATACCAAAATATAATAAACGTATAAAACGTCACTGTTACACAGTTAACACGACACAAAACTAAATAATTAAGTTGGACTGGGTAAGTAATATAATGGCGCGAGCATACAAGTTTTCACTTCAAAAATACATTTTTTTTTAATATTTTTTCACGTGCAAAAACATACTTCCATACCTTGCCATAAGAAGTAGTATATAAGTATATGCTATATATATGAGCGTGATGCGTGACGGCAAACTGAATTTTTTCCCGTGCAAAACATACATCCATACCCCGCCATAAGAAGTAGTCACTTCAAAAATGATCAGTTGTAAAAATGAATTTAAAAAATTGATAGAAATTGAATGTGTTAAAAAACATAGTTTATAAATAGATTTATTTAAAAAAATTATAGGCCTAATTCAATCCCTCCATTGCAAAACTTGCTCCATTATTTTTGACTGCCAATGTTGAAGGAATATGGAATATTTTGGCTTACATTGACAGCATTGCCTAAATTAAACTTTAACTCGACTTAAGATATCTTAGAGTAATTAAAACATTCATTAAGTCTAGCGACGTTGCATAAAGAAAATCAATTAACTTTCTGCCAACGGGAACAATATGCAAGGACTATTTACTGTATGTGCGTCCATCTTGTTATCCTGCAGGAACTTGCCAAGCCGAGTAATAACACTTCAAGTTTACTGTTTCCCGGGTATTTTATCAGAAAACAAATCTGATAATGTCCTTATACTCGGAAGTAACGTTGATCCTTTTCCTTTATTAAACTCAGCTTAACGTAGGGTAAGAAATTTTTATAGATCTAATGAAATAATAAAATTAAAAGTGAAAATTAATAAAACTTTTTACGTAACTTACACTTAAGTAATAACTTTTTGTGAAAAGCAATTAATATTTAACTCTGTGTGTGTGTGTTTTACATCTTTTTTTGCAATACCTTAGGAACAGCATACAATTAGATTGAAAAAGGAAAAATCTATTTGCCATGGATAATTTAAATTATACTATGCAACTATCTGCTTGCTTTCTATGGTTTTTTAACAGAATTTTGGTAATTTTTGTAAGAGACAAAGTACATAAAACTTGTGAGATATTTTAAAATGTTATTTCACATGTTTACAGTTACTATACAATAGCCAAGTTGCTGAATATCATATAGGTTCTTGGGATTCTACAGACACATTTGGTATTGGTAAATTCTATGCAAGAATATTTCCCCTCAGGAGGTGCAGACTAGCTGCACCAATTGAGAGGATTTAGACGTCGCTCGCGGTACCCGAGTCTAACAAACACTTACGCTTACGACTTTACACTCACGCTTACATTTAGGGAGGCGATAATAACCTCAATGTGCTTTTCGCCTTAAAATAACAACAACAAACAACCTATGCAAAAATTTAACAAAAACTTGTATTATGTTTTGCAATTTAAATACAAAATTTAATCAAGCAAACCTATTATTCACAGGAAATCACAAACAATGTTTATTTTTTTCGAAAAATGTTAACGTACAAAGTGGCCTACCGCACCACCTGTGTAAATGTCAGCCATTTTAACGAAACTGACTTATATAGAAAGAGAAACAAAAGTGAAAACTGAGCTAAAATTCATTTTGAACTCATAAAGAAGAACGAAATTAACTGTTTAATCCTGTTTGTATAACGCTTCTGGAGGTTACTTTTCAAACTGTGTATTAAGATGTGTATTGTTTACTTTGCGTACAATGTAAAGCTATGGAATTTATATTCGTCCAATTTACCTTACAACTGCCAGACTCGTAAGGAGAAACGCTTTCAGCATTTCCATTGTTCACCTTAAAATTTACGGCTTCATGTTGGCACTACTGCCAGGAATATAAGGAAGTAAACATTCACAGATGAAAATAAGGAAATGTGCTCTTGACATCTGCTTTAAGATTGTAAGTGTAAAAATTTGATACTGCGTAATTTTAATGAAGTCATTTTCTATTTTTCAAAAATTTAATCAGTCTTCATGCTCGGTTGAATTTCTGTTAAAAGCATCCTCAAAGTTAATGTATAGACGAAACAAGTTTTGTTTATAATCAGCTGTTTTGTGATACTTATGTGTACGATAATACTATTTTTAAAAATTCAGTTATTCATTAACAGTTGGCATTGCAACATTGCTTCTGTATGATATGTTGTTACATTTTACTTAAAAGGTGAAACTAATTCAACGGTCAGCTGATTGTTCAATTGGCAATAATAAATATTTACAAAACTGCAATATATTTTAATAATTTAGTACATTGTAATGTGATGGAAATTTTATTTGTAATGTAATATTACATTCATAAAAATGGTTCACCAATATATTTTGTCAAAACAATGTTTGATGTTTATGAATAAACTAAACCGCAGGCCTCTAATTACTTGTACCTCTCGTAGTGGGGAAACTGTTAAGGGTTACTCGGCTTTTAATTACATCCAAGTTGGGCTTGAAGTTTTTCGCTCTTTGGTCCAAAGGTCGACTTTAATTATTAACTTAGAGCCGTCGACGATTGCGCACACACACACACACACACACACACACACACACACCTGAGTGCAAGATAAGTGTGGTTTTTAAGCTGAACTATACGTAACCAGTGATTCTTGTCTACCAAGCATGCCTTTGGAACACTTAAACTTATGTTTTAAAAGAATTAATTAAACTGTTTAAAAGTCAAGAGGGAAATAATACAATTACACTATTTTATTAAAACATAAATAACCAATTAAAAACTAAATAACCACAATATGCGGCTTCTCGTTGACATCAAGCAGCGAATTTCAAATAATTACTTTTGTTATTTTACACTTTTGAAAATTTCATTTCACCATCGCAATCAGCACGAAAATCTGCATAAATTAGCGTTTTAAATTTTCAAATTCCATTAAAAATATGAAAATTAATATTTGCCACCGTTTCGAAACGAAAATAAACCACTTAATTCTTTAAGAATTCGTTAATTGTTTTACCTTATACTTCTTTTTCAAAATGAGATTTCACCGTCATAAACAGCTGAAAATATAGAAATTGTTGATACATACTGCTTAGATTAGATTTGATCGTAATAAGGCATGGTTACCACTAAATACGGAACAGACTTCTTACCCAAAGCCGAACTTATTGATGGTAATGGAAGTTTAGTTACCGAAAGGGAAACTCTGCTAGGCTCTGCTCCGCGTAGCTTCGACTCTGTCTATGTTCGGTTTTGAAGCTGACAACTTTTCCATGTTCGCTAAACTGATCTCAGGTCTGCTGGCGACACTGTAGAACTGCAGCACCTCCAATTCCTCTTGATATTATAGATAACATTTAATGTAATGTGTTATATTTCTTTAGTTCTTTCTTTATAATATTGCAATTATAATCCTTAAGCTTAATGTTAGAAGCCATCTCCCCAGTTTACGAAAAAGATACAAAAAATATTTGTATGGAACTGTGCGCTTCACAGTTCCACCAGCGAGGTTTGCGCATGCGCACATAGAAAGCTTTACATGTGGCTGCAAGGGGGAGAGAGAGAGAGACAGAGACACGAGACAGAGAGCACTGTTGATCCCTCAGTGCTGATCCTAGTATACTGATGGAAAGCAGTATTTTCTTTACTCCGCCTGTACTGGTACTGGAAATTATGCACCAGTTCAAAATGGTAAACCTTTTTTTTTCCGGCGAAAAACCGTTAAGGTTATCATCGCCGGAAATGGTAAACCATTTTCTTGAACGTGATAAAGTGTTGAAGAGACTATTATCCTGCTTCCAGATATTCTATTTCATTTTTTTTTAAGAATAAACACTTTGCTAGGAAGCACTATAAATTTGAAAAGACAGTGCGCTTGCAGTAAAGAAAAATTCCCTTAGTTGTCCCTGAGATCAATCAGAAAATTATAGATCTTTTCTCTTAAATTAAAACAATAAGAATGTATTTTATTTTTAAATTAACAGGTTAAGCTTGATATTTTTAAGGCGAAAAGCACATTGAGGCTATTATCGGCTCCCTAAATGATAGTGTGAGTGTAAAGTGTTAAAGTCGTAAGTATAGTGCTGTAAGTGTAAGTGTTTATTAGACTCGGGTACCGCAAGGGACGTCTAAATCTTCTCAATAGGTGCAGCTAGTCTGAACCCCACTGCGGGGGGGTAAGCTTAAACTGTAACAGTTTAGCTTAAAATAAGTAAAAAATGTTTGATTTTCTTCTTTTAGAAATTTATCAAGTTTCTAAACAAATTTTCTTTTTTATACGTGTTTGTTTCCTTTCAAATAATTTTAAAACAAAAATTAAACATTTTCTGGATCATCATCCCTAATAATTTTAGATACGAGCCATCACTGCAGGTGAGGTCATACGGAAATAATTTGTAAAGTACTCGTAGTTTAGGTCATTAAACAGTGTATGAGATTTTCTATAATGTACCGTTTTTCGCAGGTATAAATTCTCCCATTCCATACTGTAATTTGCATCATTAACCACAAAATAATTTATATATATTCAGTTTCTGAAATATCAGATCTGAAATTAATATCAAATAAGACATTGTTTTGGAAACACTCGCCATCATCAATGACGCGGAACAAATTGACCCCTTCATCCCCGTTGTCATTCATCTTCTGTTTGCAGCTTAGCTCCGCTCCGTATTTAGTGGCAACATTCACATAAAAGAGTTCTGCTGTTTCTAGTGACTCTGTAAGTCGACACCTTAAATTAGATTAGATTAGATTATATACTAGAGGAAGGGATTATAAAACCTCAGGTAGGTAATGCTATCGACGGACCTATTGTACATGTAGTATCATTTAAGTACTACTTCTGCATATTGGTGCCCTTATTAAGTTCCAACAATCCACTGACTAACTCATCCTGCTGGAGGTCCTTAGGGTCCTGGAAATTAATAGCTTAGCCTCCTGCTAACAAGAGTCTCACAATCATAAATTACTGCAATAACTGTGCAATTACTGCACAATCATAAATAAATCATAAGTCCTGCATATTCTTCCTCTTTACTGGATAACCTACACAGTTTCTCCGTGGTACATACTTATAATGTTCATGTGCATCCTCAAACTACAGTTCCCAGTAATTATCCCATTGATTTTTCTGAGTTGACCTCTGCCCCCAAGATGTTTGCAGCCACTCTACGTCCCCCCCATGTGGAATATAATCCAAGAGTCGATTGCTATGAGAATGCCCATGAAGGTTATCCTATCTTGCCTGATGTTGGTTGTTAATCCGCATATTGATGGCAGACCCGGCCAAAGTTAGAGAAAACTCTAAAGCCGGCTCGAGTCCGATAAACCCAGATACAGATCGCTGTCCAGCCAGTCGGTCTGCCTCCTCATTACCCTTCCATATGCTCCGAAAGTCAAGGAAGAGTAACCCATTTTCCTAAGGCCAGAGCATTGAGGTCTTAAGAGCCCTACACTCTTAAGTCAGCTAGTAAGTGCATATGGATGCAAAATTGTCCAGAACCAATTAAAAGTGCTGCACACTAATTACGTGCTCGCTCTCTCTCTCTCTCTCTCTCTCTCTCACACACACACACACACACACACACACACACACACACACACACACACACACACACACACACACACACACACACACACACACACACACACACACACACACACACACACATTACATTCTTAATACACATACATATATATATATATATATATATATATATATATATATATATATATATATATATATATATATGTATATGTGTATATATATATATATATATATGTGTGTGTGTGTATATATATATATATATATCGCAATATTTATTTTTCATAAAAAAATAGTTTTATTTGAATCACGTTTTGCCGAAACAATTAACCCGAATGATTCTTGCATATCGAGAAACAATTCTGGCTATATTAATTAAAAGCAAACAAAGCGGGAGTGTGTATGGTCAGTTGACCGCAAACACAACGAGCTTCTGGGCCACTAAGCGCTGGCTTACCGCGGCCCATTTAATTTGTTTTATTCTGTACAACAACCAACCGAAATGTACAAACAAATGTAGCAATGTTACAGTTACACAGGTAGTTGAACCACAAGTAACAACTTTTTGCTAATTATATTTACGCATTGAATCTTATAGAAAGTTAGGATAACTTGAATTATGGAAATTAAAAAAATAGCTGTTATATATCATAATAACCTTACTACTCATACCTTATATATATATATATATATATATATATATATATATATATATATATATATATATATATATGTATGTATGTATGTATGTATGTATGTATGTGTGTGTGTGTGTGTGTGTGTGTGTGTGTGTGTGTGTGTGTGTGTGTGTGTGTGTGTGTGTGTGTGTGTGTGTGTGTGTGTGTGTGTGTGTGTGTGTGTGTGTGTGTGTGTGAATTACAGTTAATTTAATCCAATTCTTCAGTTATTCAGATAAACTCAAAAATGGTCGTGACACGCATCTGTTTCACTGACGTGATAGAAGTAAATTTCCAAATGTATTTTTCTTTATCTAATCTTTTTGAAATTATGATTTCACCATCATAATCAGTATTAAAATCTGCACAGATTAACACTATAAACTTTCAAATTCCATTCTGAAATTTGTTCAAACAACTGATTTTGCTGATTAACGAACTTGTCCAAGTTATTGTCATAATCGATTTTTGTGACAAGTTTGAATCAAATCGGACTAAAATTGCAAAAGTTAGCGTACAAAACACACACACACACACACACACACACACACACACACACACACACACACACACACACACACACACACACACACACACACACACACACACACACACACACACACATATCCACACACACACACACACACACACACACAAGCATTTTTAATTTCACACTGCATTAAATTGACACTGAATGCACTGTTTCCATAATGAATGTTCATTCAGGACAACCTTATCCAACGTAAAATGTAGTTAAACATAGTTCAGTAAACGTTTCTTATGGAAAAACGTTTTTCTGTTTATATATATATATATATATATATATATATATATATATATATATATTATTATTATTATCTGCGCATAGACCCTGTTGGATCACGCAAAGCACTCCGACTCATGTCTTGTTCCTTCTAATCCTCCACACCTCCTATATCCTGTCCCCATGGATCCTCTTCCGCTCCTCCGTCCATTTTACCCCTGCTCTCTTTGGGATTTCATTCTCTGGAACCTTCCAACCGAGCATCTTTCTCCTGTATGCGTTCCTGTCTTCGATGTCTGTTGAGTCTATTTCTCCGTCATGTAGGTCTATTCTGACTTGTGCGATCCACAACGTTGTTGATTTGACTCCTTGTATATACTTAAGGATTCTGTTGGCAAGTCTCGTTGTTGGGAGTCTACTGATGTGTCCATAGAACCGAAGCCTCCTTCTTCTGATATGGTCTTTCCAGCGCACCTTCACATTCCGAGTCCCACCACGGGTGTTTCGTGTTCTTTTTCAATGGGATTAATTCCTGTGCTTTTTGTGTAATTTTTTGCAAAATTTCTCCCATGTGTCCGCCTGTTCCTTTTCCCACTCCTCCCTTATGTTGGAGTCTTTGATACCTTTTGCATCAAATTTCTGTATACATTTCTTATTTCGATGAAATTTTCCTGAAGTGAACTTGATTTGGATTCGTGTTAGATAATGATCTGAATCAATGTTTGCACCCCTACGGACTTGGATGCACCCCTACGGACTTGGATGTCATGTATCTTTTTTCGTACTGGGTATGAGATCGCCACATGGTCTATTTGGAATTCGCCCATCTGCTGTATAGGTGATCGCCATGTCTTCTGTTTTCGTAGTGATTTTCTGAGTGATGTTGACATGATTCTCAAGTTGTTTTGCTGGCATAGCTCAATAAGCCTTATTCCATTCTTGTTAGTAAATTTGTGTGAGAGGTACATGCCAACGGTTTTCTGATGAATTTTTTCTCTACCGATTTGTGCATTAAAATCACCAAGCAAAATTTTGACATCGTCCTTCGGCACCCTCGACATTACCCTCTCTAGTTTTGCCCAGAATTTTTCTGTTGACTTGAGGTCATTTCTATTACTTACGTTTGTAGGAGCGTGTACATTGATTATGGTATACTTCTTGTTAGCACATTGTATTCGCATTGTCATCAGTCTGTTGTTTATGGGGGTGACTTCTTTAATGGAACTCACAATCTTTTTGTGTACCATAAACGCCATGCCCAAAAGCGGGGCGCCTCTTGCGACACATTTATCTGTTTTACTCTTGATCATGCGATAATTCCCATAATCCATTGTACCTTCATCTGTAATCCTTGTTTCCTGCAAGGCGAGTATTAGTATCCTCTGTTTATCAAGTTCAGATGTCAAGTTGTGTAACTTTCCTGGCTGGATTAGCGTATTGATGTTGAAAGTACCAATGTACGTGGGTGTTTTATGAGGAAGTTTGCCAGAGAACTCCGACTCTCTCTGTACTCGTGTAAGTCCAGGGTCCCCAGAATCCGAGTTCCTGGTTGCCGCCCGCAGACGGGTGGATTGGTTACCACTTGGGGTATTTTTATCATTACTTGCACGAATCATAGTTGCTTGTAATCTTGAAGGTCCAGTGTTTCCACTGGGATTTTTAGTTGTTTTAGGATTTTATAGATTGTTAGTTCCTGGAGCGTTAAGTACAGCCGCATCCTCTGGATGAACAGACGCTGACCAGGTTGCCGGTGGTTGCCACTACAGACGCACCCCGGATTTTGGTGTTCTTAATTCCTCCGCCCTCATTGCCGTTGAGAAATACATCTTCATCCGCCATTGAGGCTGTTGACCACTTCACTGATTTTTGTCCACCCTGGGTATTTTATTTCCCCAGTAACACGGGTATATATATATATATATATATATATATATATATATATATATATATATATATGTGTGTGTGTGTGTGTGTGTATATTCTAAGGTCAAATTTAAAAACAACATTTCGAGAAACTGGTAAATGGAAGAAAAATGATTGAAGCTCATTTTAATTAAGCTCCTAGGAAGGTAAATAAAGGGCTTACCTTTTCATAAGAAATGAATAGTATTGATCAGCTGCATTTAATATTTGGAATAACAGCTGTTTTAATATCATTATTTTTAATAAAAGCTGTTTTATGTTTTCTTTACAGTGTTCGTTTACAGTTGGCAAATATTTTCTATTTTGTAATTTTTTTCCTCTAAATTTTCAAGAAATCTTAAGAGAACTTTCAATTGTGAGGAGATTATGAGTTTACAATTAAAATCATTAATTATAAACTTATTTTTTAGTTTATACAAATATACAGGCAAGCCACCAGTTTTCAATATAAATTAAGGGCTAATTCATGCAGATTTTAAAATTGATTATGATAGTTGTAATGCTCCTGTGGGACCTTTCGCATTTACTGGGAAAAAACAAGTAATATACAACAATGTACAGCAAGAAGTTGAACCGTGTTGTAGCACCACTTTATAAACTAAGAAATGTATATGACGTATGAAATATATGGCAATCATAACTTTCTTTGTTGGTACAAGAAGAAAAGTAAAATAAGTTTAGATGTTTTTTTATGAAAACGCTATCCGTAATTCAGTGTAAAAAAGCATCAATTCTGTAAATAAAATAAAATACTACAATTTTCTGGTATTTAATTACTATAATACACTAATCTTTAATTCAGTATTTGTAATTTACTATTACTGTACATATCTTTTTAAGTAAAATCGTTGCAAAACCATGTAGGCCTGCTATTTCTTGTCAATATGAACGTCTTTTAAAATAGTCGTTATAATTATATTTAATACTTTTATGAGCTGTTAATAAAACAATATAATTCATTATACTTAAGTTTTTTAATACAATAAGCTTTACTTTGTTATTAAAACTATATGTTTAAAATTAATTAATTAATTGTTGTTATACCGTATTGAAATATTTACAAATGAAACCTACTATATCCAGATTTTGCATAACTTACTAAACTAGGCTACAGTATACTGTGTACTAAAAGCAAAGTCTTAACTTAATATTTACATATTAGGTATGACCTATATTGTCATACCGAGTCTACTTTTAAAACTGATTTCGTCGATAATTATTTAAGTCTTGGATTCAGTAATAATTTAATTGTTTTTTTTAGAAATCATATGTTTTGGTACTTACACAATTATTTGTCACATATGCCTGCATTATGCTGCACTCTCGAGGGGACACTTTATACTGCTCATGGATTCTGTTTACAAACCTTTTATCGTTTTGAAACGGTTTTATTTTATTGTAAAACCTTACAATGGCAACGTATGAAGCGGGAGAGTTCTCTGATGTACTGATGAACCTGTATGCACGCAGGTCCTTATTGTTGATACAAAACCAATCAGAATGCTTAGCGTAATTAAATATAATCAGATATTCAAATTATTGTAAATTTTTCTAAACTTTAGAAATTTGTTTCCATGACGCCAGCGAGACCGCAGTGTGACGAATATTCCAGATATGAATGTAAGGTAAATGAAGAGATATTCAATTGGAAAACCATCGCAAACTCGGTATGAATATTTAAGGCAATATCACACTGATCGAGAAACACCGCCCTATAGATTAGCTGGAAGTTATTCATGGTGGAGCAGGAGGTCCTCGGGGGATTGTTTTGATGAAGTTACTTATGAATTATTTCGGTCACATCGAGGGTGGCAATCCTTTATGATTAGCTTCAATCAGACGGAGAGGGTTGGAGGTGGGGGTGGGTGAAGGGTTATACAAGGGTGTAATTAAATCCTCCACTGGTACTGCAGCAGTTGGATCTGTTACTCGCAGCTCTTGTTTCGCAAATTTAATTAAATATTGCAGTTGTGATAAAGTTTCTAACTTATGGATCTCTAGTGAGTAAGACGCGGAAACCCTTTCACCTCGCGAGTACATTACTCACTGAACCTGATCTTAGCATACTCGAAAGCAATTTCAGTTATGTGATTGCACCATACAAAGTAATCACAAAGCTGTTTTGCGGACTTGATGGAACTGAAATTCCAAAAAGTAACAACACATTCTGCTTTTATCTTACGACTTTTTTCTAAAGCTGATATTAAAATCTTAATCTATGTTAAATTCTTTAATTTTATTTTTAATTTTTAAATTGCAATACTTATATGAAAATGAACTCTAATCACCGCTGGATTAACGAATTTCCGTTGGAAAAATGTGTGTGTGTGTGTGTGTGTGTGTGTGTGTGTTTGCGATGCCAAAAAAGGTGAAAAAATCTTTTATAGACGACCTGGAGTAGGGTTCCGTCACTACCCCAGAGTGTGAGACTCAAATTCAGATATATTGCTACCCAATGAAAAAACCACCAAAAGCATTCTGTAAACCCCCGCATTACTTCGCGGGGGGGTGGACTGGCTGTCCGCCTGCTCGTCTACAGCTTTGGTTCTCCTTTCTCGGTTCTCAGCCCTCAACCTCTTCATGACCATTGCAGCCCGCAATGGCCCTCCAGTTAGCCTCTGATGCCATCATTGTCGCAACCAGACTTTCCGGTGTAATGCTGCCTCGCTGATATGTTTGTAGCTTCATCCTGTCCTCGTCGTATCTTCGACACCGAAAAAACAGATGCTCCGCTACTGGAAGACAGAGGGGAGAAGCCGAGTCTGTTTCTAGCCTTAAAAGGAACAAGTAAGCTCGAAAGCATCTGTGAGAATCTGTGTGAGATAGAAGTCCACCTCCCCTGCTCCCTGTTACACCAATCCTGAGTGTTATATATGAGTTGGTATGTCCATCGTCCATTTGTTGATTCGTCCCACTGTCGCTTCAAGGTACCCAGGGTCCGATTCCGCTCCTCTTTAATTGCCATTGTATGACTGTACCGCTGCTCAGCACTTCGCTTTCAGTAATAGAGCCTCGTTTTTTCATTAGATATCAGCACAATTGAGGGTTCGCCCGCCACTACACATACAGCGTTGTAGGAAACTGTTGTAGGAAACTACAACCACTCACTGTTCACAACTGTTCGGTAACCACTCACGACACGCAGCAACGTTGCAGTGTTGCAGGAAACTGTTGCGGAAACCAACCACTCACTGTTCACAACTGTTCGGTAACCACTCACGATACGCAGTGTGTGTACACAAGGCGGTGTGTGCACTAACCTTGCGCGCATAGCTCATGACCGTCATATGTGTGTGTGTGTGTGTGTGTGTGTGTGTGTGTGTGTGTGTGTGCGCGCGCGCGCGTGCGCGTGCGTGCGTGCATCTTAATACGATTACGTCCTCAATTTTCGTCCAATTTTATTTAAATTTGACACACAAATGATTACGACAACAAAACACCTTTAGAAAATCTGATTTAATCACCTTTTAATCACCTTATAGATAAAAAAGTTTCCCGAAATTATAGACGTAAGAGAAAACTTGAAATAATTTGGTAAATTTTTATTATTTCTTTGACCAAGCAATTTATTTTAATTAGTACAGAAATAATTTATTATTTATTATTGAAACCAATCTACATCATATACAAATATAAATTATCTGTATTTTAAATAAATTCAACTGTTTGTTAACACCCTAATTTGCTAAGTTCGTCATAAAATAGCGTTTTTTAATTAATTTTAAATATTTATTAATGAACGTGCTTATATAAAATATGTTAATGAACAATCGTACAAAAAAATATGCTACGTATTTTTTAAATTTACAAAAATCAGTATTTCATTTTTTTCAATTTCTGTGAACCTGTTAGCGGCCAATGGTTATTTTCTTATTATTTTCAATGTGTAAACAATTCAGTATAGGCGTATTTAATGATGAAATCAAATTGTTTCAATAACACAGCTACACAGCTGCGTGCCAGAATTATTTGTTTTTAATTGTATTGTATTACTAAAATTAAGTAGTTTATTTTTAATAAAACAATTGCACCACCAATTCAACCACGAAACTCAATCAATTACAGTGGAAATGGCAATTAGAAAAAAAGCTAGATATCAGTTTTTTGAGCTCACCAAATAAACATTTTAACATTCAGAAAAACAATGCTTTCAGGGAAAATTAAAATAGCCAATTATTGTTGGTCACGATGTGCCAGAGTTTCGTTTTACTTTCGTGTATATATTTGCACATATATAACAACATGTTCGTGATTAGGTTGTAGTCCAGTCTGGCGTAACGATGAGACCCTCTAATTAGCACATAGTTAACGATTAGCACAACACGCTGGCATGATTAGAGGAAGTTCTCTGTCATTGTAACGGGAGGGGTGTCTGTTAATTTAGTAATGGAGGTGAGGGGAGGCAAGGAAAAAGGGTAGCGATGACAGACAAGGGTAGAAAAATTATCCATGTGAAAAGTTTTGGGCAATTTTTTTGTGTGTTTCTATAAAGTTTTGCAGTATGTATTTTATACGAAATTTCATATTGTTTTGTTTTAAGTGACTTATTTCTAACGCTAATATATTTATTTCGTTTGTGTCCAAAATTGTACAATTTCAACGGCAATGAAAATTAATTTTCGTATTTTTAATTTGAAAATTTTCAAAGCTAGTTTTTGCAAATTTAAACTCTGATTACAAGGGCGAAAACATATTTTAAAAATAATTCAGTTTCTGTTATTAAAACAAAAATAAGAGTCATGTATCATTCTTTTTATATTCTTCTTCTTTTCTGCTAGAATTATTATCACTGTGTTCAGTATAATGATCTGCCTTCCCTAGCTTCGTCAATTCTACTTTCGTTGACGCGTTTCGGAGAACCTCCATCTTCAAAAACTATATCTATACTTATATAAAGTGTGTGTATATATATATATATATATATATATATATATATATATATATATATATATATATATATATAGTCAACGAAAGTAGAATTGACGAAGCTAGGGAAGGCAAATCATTATACTGAACACAGTCATGTATCGTGTTTCTCTTCCTTTTTTATTTATTTACGATAATTTGTTCGAAAACACGGCAAATTAACATAGCTAGTTTTTAACAACATAACCTAAAACGTATTATAGCCTATCAGCTGATCGTTACGAATTGATATAAAACAACTGATCTTTTACTGTAATACAATAGCACGCAACGCGCTAAATCCAACATCACAACCAGCCCTAAAACATAATACATGTTAGGAAGTGTAAGATAAAACTTTATTGGTGGAATGAACTTCTATCACATCAGCAAAACAGCTGCGTGCTTGACTAATGATTTAATTTAATCTCGAAACGCTTTTTCAAATTTCAAATTTTTATACGCTGAGATTAGTCATGTAACGCAAATTTACAAAACGGTAACTCCTTTGTCAAAAATTAAAAATTAAAATATTTGATCTTTACTCTTTACCTTGATGTACATTTTGGTAACACATGGTGAAACTGTTGTACCATCTTCAGAAGACTATTAAACAGAATTGGTTGCAACAAAATGGAATTGATGATGTTAGCGTATTGAAGATATATACCACAGTTAAGTAATTTCAATTGTTTAATATCAAATTAATTTGGTCACATTTTGTAGCAAAATGGTTTTTTGTGATTTTATTGTATCACACCACACTGCGTCTTTACATAATTTATTTAATATATAAAAGAAAAAGTCCTGACTGACTGACCGATTCATAATCAATGCAGAAACAAAACTATTTTACCTAGCGACTTGAAATTTTCAGGTTACATTTATGTTACCATATAGGCGTGCAATAAGAAAGGATTTAGCAAAAATTTGATTTTAACTCCATTAAACTACTTACCCAGTTCAACTATAATAATCAACGTATAATAGCTAGAGACTTGAAATATTCAGGGTACCTCTTACAACAATTTCACGATATACTGAGAAAGGATTTTTCATAAAATTGATTTTAACGCCATTAAACTACTTACCCAGTCCAAATTTAATAATCAACGTATAGCCGAGACTATTATAGCTAGAGACTTGAAATTTTCAGCGTACCTTCTAACAACAATGTTCAGTTGCAATAAGGAAGGACTTTGCAAAATTTAATTTTGACGTCATTAAACTACTTACCCAGTCCAAATTTAATAATCAACATACATCCAATGCTATTACAGCTAGAAACTTGACATTTTCAGGGTACGTTCTTACAACAATGTTGAGGTTCAATAAGAAAGGTTTTTTAAAATTTGATTTTAACTCCATTAAAATAATTATCCAGTCCAACTTTAATAATCAACCTATAGCCGAGACTATAATAGCTAAAGATTTGAAATTTTCAGGGTAACCACCACATGTAGGGTTGCACTGAAAATTAATTTTCCAGCATTTAAACAATGCTGGAGATGTAAAAATGAGGTACAACAATTTGTATGGGAAAAAATATATTTTTCGTCTGACTTTTTTAAAACGTAAGATAGTCACTCTTAAATATAAGTAATGAAATATATTTTCACCATTTCCCAAAACTCATCCTCTAAGAGATTAAAAGGGGGTAGAAAATGTAAAAAAGGGTTTCTTTGCATTGTATTTTGCATTGAAAAAAATATTTGTTTTGGATCGTATATTCTAGAAATATGCTATGAAACACAAATAATAAGACACATATTTCAACATTTTTCCGAATTCATTCCCTAAAAGAATAAAAATGTAAAAAATAGGTATAATTGGAGAAAAAGAGTGTTTTCATTGGAGAAAAAGATTTTTATCGGCTTTTCTTAAAAGTAAACAAAATATTCTAAAAGTATTTCCTCCGCCCTCGAATTTATCCCATAAAAGGACAAAAATATAAGAGGTGTTCGCCTCTTTTATATATAAAAAAAATGTTTGTATTGGACAAAAAAAATTGTATCAGATTTTCTTAAATTCGAATGGAACACGTGTGAAGACAATAAAACAACATTCAGGGTATAATATTTTTCATATTCACTGTAAAATAATCACGAGTGGTGAATTTTTATAAAGCGTTTAGATAATCACGTTTTTATTAATATATTTTTTTTCTAAATTATATTACATTACTGAAACAGTTTAAGTTTCGTGGGCGAAGCCGCGACGGGTAATGCTAGTATGTTTATAAATAAACAAAATTTGAGCAATGTCTGATAAACCGGTTTTAAGAAATTATGCCGGATTTTCGTTTTTTTACAGTAGCAAGCGAATCTAATTTTGGAGTAATTGAATTTGTAAAAGTTTGAATTTTGTTCACATTTGAACACAAATTTAAGAGATTCAGTAGCACATTAACAAAACTAAAGCAGCTGTTAATAAAACAGCTGATATTCTGAGCAATAGTTGTTTATTCGTTACGACAGCTTTGATGTTCATTTTTACTGCATTTTCAAATATTTAAAACCACAGAACGAAGCAATGTGTCTGTTCCTGCAAAGCGCGCCGGAATGCCACCGGTTAAAATAATTTCTTGTAATATAATCTGATTTTATTATTTTATTGATTAAGAGTAAAATGAATTGAAACAACTCTTAAGAAGTTTAATAAACTGAACAGAAATAAAACTTTCCGGTTCAGACTGTTTTGAAAAAGCTTAAAGATTATATTGAAAACAATTTAATTTGATTGTTCAGCCAAGCAGACAGCAGACTGCACTTAGCTTTAGATTTAATACCACAAAGTACAAGACCGATATTGTGCTCTCTAGACCCCAGCACAATACACCTCCGAGTGTAGCTCTGTATATAATACCACTGTATATTGGATCCATAAATTCTACATTTGAGACAAATCAAGACTACTTATGTTTCTTTTTATATTCATGAAACTCTTTTGGTCCATCATTGTGTACTGTATATAAAATCTAAGTATTGCAGAATATTTTATACACAAATGTAATGTAATTCTTTAAAAGTATTTTTTTTACTTTCGATTTTAAATCTAAGTGTAAAATTAATTTCAACAAGTATCGTTATTTTTTAAAAAATGACCCCACAGGAGCTGCAGACTAGCTGCACCTATTGAGAGGATTTAGACATCCCTAGCGGTGCCCGAGTATTAACACACACTAACACTTACAACACTACACTTACGACTTTAACACTTTACACTTACACTTACATTTAGGGAGGCGATAACAGCCTCTAAAACTTGAAATATTTATTTCAAAATTTTTCAGCATTTACTTAGTATTAGTATTAGTATTATATATTAATACTATAAAATATCATTATAGTATGTGCTCTTCGCCTTAAATAACAAACAAATAATGAAATTTTTTAAATGACACTTAATTTTGCTTTACTAAAGTTTTAACAGTAAAAACATATAAAAAGGAACACGAAAAGAAGTTGCTAACTTTTTGTAGTTTTTAATATTATTTAAACTGTATTCCATTTAATTTTTGTACATTTTAAAAACAACTGGAATGTTTTCAGTAACATAAATGTTGTTACAATAACTAGGATCTTTATTTAAACAAATATTTTCGTATTTGAAATTTTTGAGGATAAACATATATCTAAATATAATTCAATATTTTCTTATACCCTTCCTAAAAACACAATGTACGAAGAAGACGATAATATAAATGAAAATACAATTTTCCAAAGAACCGATGTTATAACTGAACTTTAGGCCTGCAGATGACAGAAGAAAAGAGAAATGAGTGATGAAATGGATGAATCATTCCTTAAAAACTAAAATTAAAAAACAATAATAAAATACCTTGCATATATAACTTCTAATTTTTAAAAAATCGCAACGATAATTGAAAAACTTGGTAAAAAATAATATTACCCTTACAAATATTTGAGCTAAAACACATGCAGGTGAAATGGGAGAAGAAATCAACTGAAAATGTTAAGCGATATTAAACAAAACTCCAGGCTATTGAATTTTACTACGGATCAGAAACAAGCTTCTTGCTATACTTAATGAAGAAAAGGGAAGGGGAAATGAAGATTTTGAAGTATTAAACGCTTTAAGCCCTTCAGACACTTCAAAATTTAAATATGCCCCAATTAATTTATGTGATATGGAAAGAAGCTTTTCGCAATATAAAGCTTCGTTTCGAGATAATCGTAAACAATTTTACTTCGATCATTAAAAAAAACATTTATATACAGTGTCAACAAACGAATTTTAATATAAACTTGGCTTTGTGTAAATATCATTTGTTGGGTGTTGTGTATTAAAAAATATTAGTAAATATTTTGAGTTTTTAATAAATATACCAACTTTTTGTTAAATATTTGCTGTTTTTAAATAAATGAAGATGAGGGACATAATATTAACAAACGATTCGAAGGTGTGACTTCAAGAACAGAAGGAAAGTTCGTTAGGATTTAGCTGAAAAGTCCAAGAAAAACTATTCGTGTTACATATCTGTATAATTATCTAATTATAGACTTGAAGCTGATTCTAAAACAACTCCTGTAGAGAACTTAATTTTATTCTAAACTTTCAAGTTGGTAGAAAGACTTAATAGGGGTGGTAATTTACTTAACTAACCCCCACCCAACTGTATCCCTCCTTAAGTACAAATAAAACTGTACAACATTGTATTGTTACGAACAACGAATAAAGAACAGAGTATTGATAGTAGTCCTGCCAAGCAATTTCTTAAATCAACTTTGAAAACTGTCAAGTACAGGAATTTTATAAATGATTTCTTTTATTAGTCAAGTACAAGTAGATCTTAAAATTTCAATTTTTTTTCATTTGCTATTTCATACAGTAGAACTAATTCGTTTCATAATTCTCGTACAAGAAAATATGTTATCAAAATAAATAAAATTAACACTTTCAGTTGCAGTAGTTCTTAGATTTCCATGATATTCTTACTTATTTCTTAGTTTTTTCAATTTTTTTTATTAACATAAAATAAATCATTACCTGCTACAATATCGAACAAAGTTAATATGTTCGTTAAAACCGCGGTTCATCAGTACAAAATGTTAATGTTGTTTTAAGTTTGGAGTAATCAGTTAATTTGTAAAACTTGAAATATTTGTTTATGCAAAAATAACACATATTATTGAACATCGAAAAGTGTCGGTATTAAAAATAAATTTTGTTCCGTATTAAAGAAATTTCTACAGCCGTAGGCTATGTTTATCAAAATGAACATCTTAATAGTTATATAAGTGCGTTCACCAAAAATTTTGTAAACGAGCCCCGTAACAATATAAGTCAAAATTTAAATTAATAGAAAGAGCAAATGGAGTTGAACTAATATATTTATTTGCCTTCGCCGCCGCCTGGATTCAGTTATAATTTACAGCCGTTATTTTGGCAAACCTGCCAAGAAATAAATACACAAAGCAGGAAATGTACGGCGATAAAACATAAGGAATGGGAAATGAATGCCATAAGGTGTTTGTGTGTTACAAATATTAAGTCAAACGGTAAAAATTCTCCAACTTATTTAACCAAAGTTTTAAATCGTCTTAGGCCTACATGATTATACATCTACATATTTTCCGCTCACAATGTCTGTTTTTCTTTTTAGGTCAAACTTTAAAATACATTTTTGAATCATGATAACTTTTCCATACATATTTCGTACATGAATATGTATAAACTATGGCACAAGTCAATAGTTTTTAATAAAATTTTCAATTAGTCGCTGAATTATTAAATATAATTGATTACAATTTTCTCATTTTTTTCATTTATCTATTACAATCTTAATCTTACAGATTAAATGAGTAATACATATAATTGATCAAAAACATGTATTGGACTTAGCGAACTAAATCATGCGGCTTATGACGCTTAAGTCGTCTGTTGTCCAATTCCACATCTAAAAGTTTGATGGCTTCGACGTTCGAATGTTGATGTAGTCTCTTCTCGTGCCGAGAGGCGCAGTCTTGTATTATCTCCTTTACATACTTCAAGTCTAGGTCTGCATGAAGGTCATCATTCCTCTGGTACCATCTTGCATTTGTCATTGCACGAATAATAAGATTTTGTACTCGCTGGATAACCTGTTGATTTGAGGGTTCTGTACACCCCCAAAGTTCAGCACCATATGTCCAAATAGGCCTAATTACTGATATGTACAATAATCTCTTGTTGTACAAGGCCAACTGAGATTTTCGTCCCATCAGCCAATACAAATCACACAGTTTTTGTTTGATTTGCTCTGCTTTCTTACATACATGATGCTTCCACGTAAGGCGTTCATCAAGATGCATTCCATTATATTTAGCAGATTTACTCTGTGGAATTCGTTTATTATTAAGATGCACCCCATAACTTGGATCTATGTACCGCAATAAAAATGTCACTTGAGTAGACTTTAGTTCGTTGACTTTAATTTTCCAGTATTCTGTCCACTGTGTTATGTGATTTAATGCTGACTGAAGATTTCCTGTCGCTTCAGCTTGGGATTTACTTACAGCCATTATCACAGTATCATCGGCAAATGTAGCAATTGTGGTTTTATTTGAAGTTGGGATATCCGCTGTGTATACCAGATAAAGAATAAGTCCCAGAACACTACCTTGTGGAACTCCTGTTTTTATTTAGTAGAGAGCTGATTCAGATTCTTCGGACATTACTCTGAATTTTCTGTTTGTAAGGTATGATTGAAGTAGTCGGCAATAATTCCCCGGCAACATCCTTTTCTCTTGAAAAGAATTTTCTAGAATGCTAGACAATAAATAGATCCAAAAATCGAGATATCTATTAAAGTTTATGAAACTTCTGTTAATATTAACTTTGCATTGCCTACAAACTAAATGTTAAAAGTGGACAATTCTTTAATCAAATAAACTTTCAAGACAGTTTTACAGTTTTACATATTATATCAAATATTTCTAAGTAAATATTAGTTCGATATATTAAACCATTGAATATAACCCTTATGAGAGGTGTGAGCGTTCGTCACTGGTGGCATCTTGCTGTAGAGTGTTCAACTGCAGTTAAACAGATAGTAGTACTGTTTATTTTCTCAAACGTCTCCACCCCCCCCGCGTTCTTGCCCAGCTTGCAGCTTTTGCAGCGGCAGATTACTTAGATTTTTGACCAATTACTTAGAATTTAGCCGCAGATATCGAACACGCTTTTGTAATGTTGGCTGTACTTCTGGTCCATTAATATTCAGTGATTAAACACACGTAACAATACATACGAACTTTAAGAAGAGACTAAAAAAATTGAATGCAAAATTTCACTTCATTAGTAAAACAAACTATAGTAAAATTAAATTAATGATGATTACAATAATTGTTTATATTTTATAAATATATTAACTTTTATTAAATTATTATTACTAATACACCATTGCATTTACAGACGCTCAAATTGCTCCCTGGATGAATACAGCTGCATTGGTATTACTGATTCCCCTAGGACTCTTCAGATTTCCCTTACTGCAGATATTTCTTAGATCATTTACAAGTAATTTTTTAATAGTTAATAACAGTATTTTTTTAAGTTTCTTTTAGAACATATCTGAAAATTTCAATCGGCTGCCATTTTGTACCGAGTTGAGATAAAGACCTCTGTTTTTATATGTTCTTCACGTGTCAAGGCCTTTAAGAAAACATGTCACTCGATGGGTCTTTCAATTACGATTTTTAACCTACCCCCAAAAATCCCTCATCTTGGGGATATGGGAGAAATTGTTAAATTAAGCCGGTACTTTTTCGTAACCTTGAAAATTGTTCTGAGTTTGGTTTTTCTAGTTTCAAATGTTACAAAGCTGATACGGTATATCGATAAACATGTTGCTTCAAAATAGTAGTGTTGAAATAGATCAGCACTTTTTAAAACATGTTCTAGAAATCAGAATTGGTGCGCATTTAATGGACTTTCCATCACTGTGCTTTTCGATTACTTATTTCACAACTTAAATTCGCTAACAATACCCAAAAAATATGTACAAGACCTTAGCTTTTTGTGTTCCTGTTCTCTTGTCAAGTCCTTTAAAAAGATATGCCATTCTATGGGTCTTTACCATTAAGATTTTTAGCTACCCATAAAATCCATCAAATATGGTCGAAATTGTTAAATTAACACAGACGTTTTCCATTCATAACACAGAAAATTGTCCTGAGGTTTGCATATGCAAAACCAATCCTTTCTTCTGTTATTCGTCACTGCTTTTACTTATAGAAATTTTAACTATTCATTTTGTAAATTAAGGTTCTATATTAATTAACTGTGAATAAATTCGTTCTTTTTCACAAGTTTAACAATTTAGAGACAATAAATATATGTATAATTGATATGGCGTTGTTATTTTTCCATGCAAAACAATTCTTTACATAATAAATTTACAAGTCAAAAATATTCCCATGGTAACTAGAATAACACTGTAAGGTTCACAAGCATATGACGTGACGTCAGAGGTGCTGAGATCACGAGCTCCACACCGGATGTGAATGTAAAATGTAGAATGCATTATCTTATTGTACACGGATATTAGAATACATATTTACTCGTGTTATTGTCTTTCTTGTCTGTATTTAGTTTATCTTGGGGATTTATAATGTTATACTTTGATGAGTATTATTACATAAATGTAATACGCCATACTATTTGATACTACGTGCCCTACTATTTGCCTGCTATTTAATTTCACAAAAATATTGTGATTTTATTACTAAAACAATGTTAGTGAAAATGACATATCTGCAAAAGCAAATGAACAAACGAAACAATAACCGATGGAATAAATAAAGCAACAGCCTAACTAACCCAACCAAACACAAATACAACAATAACTACAATACTGACAGTTGTGTTGTGAGAGTAAACACGAGTGACGTCATACGTACTAACTACTGCGCATGCACTTCTTGAACCTTACCTCGTATTCATTTTACGATGCAAAATTATTGCTTTTAATGTAACATTTTCAATATTTTAGTTGAAATTTTTTCAAAACTGACTTTAATTTGTTACTTTGTGTTGAATTTTCAATATTAAATGTAAAAATCCCTACACAGAGTGCCAATTGTAAGGTAGTATATATATTTGTGTAATTACATTACATGAAAAAATAGTAAATATGCAGTGTAGCATAACCTATATTTTTTGATATTTTTGTTACTAAAATGCTTTATTATGTGCCCAAGAGCAAGAATCCAAAATATGAAAGCACGAGAAGTACGATAAAATCTAAAATAAAAGTGACCAACATAACCTCAAAATTGGTACCCGGCGAAAATCAGTAACGTGTTGTAAATCGGTAAAACAATAAAAATACGACTAACACGGGTTTTGGGTGATAAGAAACCAATTTTTTAAAAGAATTCTGCATAACCAAACTGACACGGTTGTTAGGCCTAACAAGGTGATTCATGAAAAAACCTTTGTATTTTTTTTTAAAATAGCCTATCCTGACACGGTTGTTAGGCCTAAAACGGTGATGCGTGAAAAACATTTACATTTTTTTTAAGAATACTACATATCCTAACTGACATGGTTGTTATGCCTAACACGGTGATGCGTGAAAAAACCTTTATATTTTTTTAAAAACTACTACATATCCCAACTGACACGGTTGTTGGGCCTATCATGGTGATGGTGAAAAAAACCTTTATTTTTTTTAGAATACTACATAACCTAATTGACACGGTTGTTAGGCCTAACACTGTGATGTGTGAAAAACCTTTATATTTTTTTAAAGAATACTACATATCGTAACTGACATGGTTGTTAGGCCTAACACGGTGATGCGTGAAAAAACCTGTATAATGTTTTAAAGAATACTACATAACATAACTGATACGGATGTTGAGCCTATCACGGTGATGTGTGAAAAACCTTTATATTTTTTAAAGAATACTACATATCCTAACTGATACGATTGTTAGGCCTATCACGGTGATGTGTAAAAACCTTTACTTTTTAAAGAATATTATGTAACCTAATTGACACGGCTGTTAGGCCTAACACGGTGATGCGTGAAAAACCTTTATATTTTTTTTAAAGAATACTACATATCCTAACTGACACGGTTGTTGGGCCTATCACGGTAATGTATGAAAAAAACCTTTATTTTTTTTAAATAGTACTGAAAAACTTAACTGACACGGTTGTTAGGTCTACCATGGTAATGCGTGAAAAATACTTTATAGTTTTTTAAAAGAATACTCCATAAGCTAACTAACATGGTTGTTATGCCTAACACGGTGATCCATTAAAAAAACCTTTATTAATTATTTTTAAATAGTACTTATAACCTAACTGACACGGTTGTTGGGCCTAATAAGGTGATGCATGAAAAAAACGTTATATTTTTTTAAAGAGTAACTTAACTAACACAGTGATGCGTGAAAAACCTTTATATTTTTTAAAGAATACGACATATCCTGACACGGTTGTTGGGCCTACACGATGATATTAATATATTTTGGTGTAGTGTAACTAAAACAGAGGTTATATTTTTAAAGATCACTTAAAACAAAATACTTTCATATTTTAAATATTAAGTTTATTCAACATAAATTATTATCTGGTAAGTAAATGTAATAACAACAACGATAATTATATTTTCTCGAAGTTTAAAGTTGTTCTCCTAGTAATCATGTTTTAATTATAGAGCAACATGCACGAAAATGAAGTTTGAAGTTTCTCGGTAGCTTCGCTGGTTTAAAGTTTAGTTTTAAAACAAATTACTGAAGTAAACTTCATTCGAACTAGGATATCTTAATTATTTATGTAGGCCTACGTGTATGTAATATAATAGGGATTTTCTAATTGCTATTTAGGGTGGAAGGTGCAAACGCCTATAAACATTGGCGTCCGGATTCTAATAGTGAAATATTCGTTGAAAATTTAAAAGTAATTTTTTTAGTTTTATTTTGATTACAGGTATTTAAACCTTTAAAAAATACTTGTTACTACGTGTATTTGCGTTGTTTATAGTATATTTAAAATGAAAATAATAAATTATGTTGGAAATTTTAACATAAATTATCACATATTTAATTTGTTCTGTAAAAACTGATTGTTGTGATAACTGTTTCACAACTATTATATACGTAGTAGTGATATATTTTTCACAGCTTTCTTTAAACAATAATTAACTGTTCTCAAGAGTTTGTGTGTGTATAAAGCCCTACAAATACGTATAGCTTAATTTGCTAACTCCTAAAAATTGCAATTTTACAAACAAATATTAAATCAATAGCAAGATTGAATTTTTGAAATTATTTGTGACTTTTTCGTGAAAATTTAATGATTTTTTAAAACGTTTATGTTAAGGCTTAAATTATCTACCTTCATTTTCGTCCTATTTAGGCGTCATGGTTTTGGTTACAACTGTGTCTTGGAAATGTTTTTACAACGTTTTTCAAAAACACTTTTTAAATACATTGTTCCCGTTAGGTTGTGCAAAAAAAATGACTTTTCGTTCAATAATAATTTTGATTCAATAATAATGTAATTCAATAAGAAAGGCGGTATTTACGTGTTGAATAAAGTACTCTACATTTATGAAATTTAACACAGTTCAACATCAGTACAAAGGATGTATGTTGCCACTCATATGAAAACATTAAGTATGAAAAATTACACCTGACATATGTCCTCCATGATTTGCGCTGAACATTGTGACTGATAAATGAAATTTGATGTAAGCTTCACACAGATGTTCTCGATCTGAGTGATGAAATTGCGAACTTTTTCTTTAGTTGTGATATAGTTCGAGGACAATATCAGGTTATTTTGATAAAATTATGTTTTTAAATACTCCCAAAGAAAAAATTCACAGGTTGTCAGGTTTTATAAGCTTGCTGCACCATTGCGGTTGCAACGTGTTTTCACAATTAATATTCCATTGTAAAGTGTTCCATAACTAACCTCAAAAAAATACTTATTAACAAAGATATAAATAAAATGTTGTCATGGCAACCATGCAACAATAGCTTGCAATTTAAAACCGGCGTTCTTATTGAATAAACTTTAATCAAATATCTTGAGATTATGATAAAGATTATTGTGATTATAGATGTCGATTATTTTTTGTGTGCGCGCGGGGAAGCTAGTTGCAAGGCACTAAATTAATTGACATATTTATGGAATTTGGTATATGCTAGATGTAAATTGCCCGTATATCAAGACCATTATGTTTGATCCAAAAACATTTTAAAAGAAAAAATAGCAATTTTTAATTACGGTTTTATTGAATGCTAAATAATAGTCTTTAACCTGGTCCAAAAATATAAACACTTTTTCGTCAAAAAAAGTTTTTCAAAACAGATTTTTTAAAGATGGGTTCTAACGATTTTGTTAAAATATTTTTTTTAGTTGTACAACAAAAATCAAAACATAAATTTCTTACACTGTTTGAATTATGAACCGTGGAGATAATTTTGATTTGAAAAGTGATAAACCGATTTTGAAAAAATAGGCCGATGTGCAGGAATCGATAACTTCCGAAACGAGTTTTCAGTTTAAATAATCTATATATAATTCGGTCTACAACGTTCTACGCCGTCTTCCGATCTCCAACCTCCACCGATCGCGGTCCCACCACAGGTCTTCTGGTAGATCCCTTTTTTTTATTTCCTTTTCGACTCCCTCTCTCCAGCTCAGTCTCGGCCTTCCTCGTTTTCTTCTTCCAGGTGTTCGCCATTGCATGATTTTTTTGAGAATTCGCTCATCCGGCATTCTTTGTACATGCCCATACCAAACCAGTTGTTTTGTTCTTATATCCTCTACAATTGTATGCCTTATATCCATTATCCTCCGTATACGCTCATTTCTCACTCTCTCTTTTCTTGATCTTCCTGCCGCTCTTCTCCAAAAGTCCATCTCAGTAGCCAACAGCATTCTTTCTGTTCTGCTCTTAATAGTCCATACCTCATTACCATATGTTATAATGCTTTTTACAATTGTGTCATAAATTCTTTTTTTATTCTCTTTTGAAATGTTTTGATCCCACAACACCCCGTTCAGCATAGATACAACTCTCCTTCCAAATACTATTCGTTCTTTAACTCCTTCATCTAATGTACCATCTTGTGACATTTTAAGTCCTAAGTACGTATAATTTTGAGAATGCTGTATCCTCCGTCCATCTTCTAAAATTATGTCGTGTTGCCGTCCTCAGTTTAAATAATTGAATGTATAAAACTGTGTACAATATTATTGATCCATTTACGATTCAAATATTTATTACGTGCTGACTACTTATTGCATACAATAAAATAACATTTTAGTTTTTACTTCACTGTCACAACAGCAGTAATATCATTGTTCTTGTAATCTAAGATAACATTTTTTTTTTTTTTTTTTTTTTATTTAACATAATTACAACTAGGCAATAAAGCCTATCCAGCAATATACATTTAATAGTAATGTCACTGTTTGTTGAAGTAACACCCACTGATGGACTCCTGATGAACACACACTCTGTTCATGTGTGATTAGTTATACACTCTCACTGCAAAGTTCCAAAGGCTTCGTCCTTTTCAAGCGACGGATCTCGCCAGAGTTGTCTAATAAGCAAGCTATTTCCTTGTTATCGTGATGTATAAGTCTTTGCTTGTGTTTCTCTGCAAATCTTTTGATTTCTTCTGAGACAGTTTTCATCCTAAGGTCCCTATGAAGACTGTCATTGCGAACGAACCACGGAGCCCTTACAATACTTCGCAGGACTTTATTCTGGAAAGTTTGAATTACTTTTACATTTGTATTTTTTGTGCAACCCCACAGCTGGATTCCATAGGTCCACACCGGCTTCAGTATTTGCTTGTATAGAAGCAGTTTATTTTATAGGTCTAAATCTGAGTTTCTCCCTATTAACCAGTTAATTTTCCTAAATTGCATGTTTAATTCAACCTTTTTCTTTTTGACATGTTCTTTCCAGTGGAGCTTTGCATCCAGTGTCATCCCCAAGTATTTAGCAGAATTTTCTGGAGTTACTACATGGTTATTAATTATAAGTGTAATTGGGTTGATTTTTCTATTTGTAAAGTTGACATAGGTTGATTTGGATTCATTTAGTTTTAATCTCCATTTCTTCATCCAAATGCAAACTCTATCAACTGCTCTTTGAAGTTTATTCGATGCCTCTTCCACAGTATTTCCTGTCGCCAAAATTGTTAAGATAACATATATCTATAAAATCTTATCTATTTTATGGATTTAATACGCTTCAGATTCTGGATCAGGTTTTTTGAAATTTCAGTCGCCAAATCAAAATAATTCCTGGCTTAATTACCGTTTAATTATTGCAGTGCGGCTGTAAATGGGCAGGCCAGCAGAAGTTGGTAATGCCCGTTATGGTCTGTCTGAATTATTACGTTATCGATCGATCTCTATAATATTCATAGACCATTCAATTAGCGTTTGTTCGAACACATAACTCAACATTTTTACATTGTCATTAACGATACGCGATTCCTACATTTTCATTAAAATACCGCAGCGAAGCAAAGGTATTCAGTTAATTATTTCTATTATTTTATTTAGCTAAACACGCTTTTAAAAATTTTACCGCATTTTAGTTTAACCGTCCTTCTACAGAACGTGTACACACGTTGTTTAATTCCAACAATCCAACTCTCAAACTATACCTAAATATTTTCAAAAGTTATAAATTCGGCAATTTATCCGAAGTGAATTTTCTGCCGGAAGTGTAAACGTGGAACGGTTAACATTATATTATTTACTTTATTTACGGATGGTTAAGTGGAATGCACAAAGTGGGATGTTTAATGCAACAAGCTGTCATTGTTAAAGGGCGGATTCTGACAGACTTAGAGGGGGTGTTAATTTGGTAAAGGAGAGGGTGCGCCAGGATGTGTCTGGGCACAATGACAGTCTAAAGCTGAAAAGTTCAACCGCCTTCTCAAACTAATTTCAAAACTTTTATAATAACAGCGTAATTAAAAAAGTATTCCGTTGTTTCCAAGAAACTAATTTTATAAATAATCTAAGTGAAAAGTAGCTTGTGTACGGTATCTAGATGCGGCTGAGTTACATACTAACATTGGCATCATTGTTATATACAGACTGATTTTAACAGTCAGCTACTCATCAAAGTATAGGCCTATTGTATCTAGATGTGGCAACATTGGCATTATTGTAATATACAAAACTGATTTTAACAGTCAGCTACTCATCAAATTATAGGCCTATTGTATCTAGATGTGGCAACATTGGCATCATTGTAATATACAAACTGATTTTAACAGTCAGCTACTCATTAAAGTATAGGCCTATTGTATCTAGATGTGGCAACATTGGCATCATTGTAATATAAAAATTGATTTTAACAGTCAGCTACTCATCAAATTATAGGCCTATTGTATCTAGATGCGGCAACATTGGCATCATTGTAATATACAAACTGATTTTAACAGTCAGCTACTCATTAAAGTATAGGCCTATTGTATCTAGATGTGGCAACATTGGCATTATTGTAATATACAAAACTGATTTTAACAGTCAGCTACTCATCAAAGTATAGGCCTATTGTATCTAGATGCGGCAACATTGGCATCATTGTAATATACAAACTGATTTTAACAGTCAGCTACTCATTAAAGTATAGGCCTATTGTATCTAGATGCGGCAACATTGGCATCATTGTAATATACAAACTGATTTTAACAGTCAGCTACTCATTAAAGTATAGGCCTATTGTATCTATATGCGGCAACATTGGCATTATTGTAATATACAAACTGATTTTAACAGTCAGCTACTCATTAAAGTATAGGCCTATTGTATCTAGATGCGGCAACATTGGCATTATTGTTATATACAAACTGATTTTAACAGTCAGCTACTCATTAAAGTATAGGCCTATTGTATCTAGATGCGGCAACATTAGCATTATTGTAATATACAAACTGATTTTAACAGTCAGCTACTCATTAAAGTATAGGCCTATTGTATCTATATGTGGCAACATTGGCATTATTGTAATATACAGACTGATTTTAACAGTCAGCTACTCATTAAAGTATAGGCCTATTGTATCTAGATGCGGCAACATTGGCATTATTGTAATATACAAACTGATTTTAACAGTCAGCTACTCATTAAAGTATAGGCCTATTGTATCTAGATGCGGCAACATTGGCATCCTTGTAATAAACAGACTGATTTTAACAGTCAGCTACTCATTAAAGTATAGGCCTATTGTATCTAGATGCGGCAACATTGGCATTATTGTAATATACAAACTGATTTTAACAGTCAGCTACTCATTAAAGTATAGGCCTATTGTATCTAGATGCGGCAACATTGGCATCATTGTAATATACAGACTGATTTTAACAGTCAGCTACTCATTAAAGTATAGGCCTATTGTATCTAAATGCGGCAACATTGGCATTATTGTAATATACAAACTGATTTTAACAGTCAGCTACTCATTAAAGTATAGGCCTATTGTATCTAGATGCGGCAACATTGGCATTATTGTAATATACAGACTGATTTTAACAGTCAGCTACTCATTAAAGTATAGGCCTATTGTATCTAGATGTGGCAACATTGGCATCATTGTAATATACAGACTGATTTTAACAGTCAGCTACTCATTAAAGTATAGGACTATTGTATCTAGATGCGGCAACATTGGCATCATTGTAATATACAAACTGATTTTAACAGTCAGCTACTCATTAAAGTATAGGCCTATTGTATCTAGATGCGGCAACATTGGCATTATTGTAATATACAAACTGATTTTAACAGTCAGCTACTCATTAAAGTATAGGCCTATTGTATCTAGATGCGGCAACATTGGCATCATTGTAATATACAGACTGATTTTAACAGTCAGCTACTCATTAAAGTATAGGTCTATTGTATCTAGATGCGGCAACATTGGCATTATTGTAATATACAAACTGATTTTAACAGTCAGCTACTCATTAAAGTATAGGCCTATTGTATCTAGATGCGGCAACATTGGTATTATTGTAATATACAAACTGATTTTAACAGTCAGCTACTCATTAAAGTATAGGCTTATTGTATCTAGATGCGGCAACATTGGCATTATTGTAATATACAGACTGATTTTAACAGTCAGCTACTCATTAAAGTATAGGCCTATTTTATCTAGATGCGGCAACATTGGCATTATTGTAATATACAAACTGATTTTAACAGTCAGCTACTCATTAAAGTATAGGCCTATTGTATCTAGATGCGGCAACATTGGTATTATTGTAATATACAAACTGATTTTAACAGTCAGCTACTCATTAAAGTATAGGCCTATTGTATCTAGATGCGGCAACATTGGCATCATTGTAATATACAAACTGATTTTAACAGTCAGCTACTCATTAAAGTATAGGCCTATTGTATCTAGATGCGGCAACATTGGCATCATTGTAATATACGAGTACAAACTGATTTTAACAGTCAGCTACTCTTCAAAGTATAGGCCTATTGTATCTAGATGTGGCAACATTGGCATTATTGTGTTATACCACCAACTGATCCCCTCAGGGGGTTGCAGATCACCTGCACATATTGAGAGGATTTAGACGTCCCTCGCGGTACCCGATTCTAACACACACTTACAATTTTAACACTTTAGACTTACACTTACATTTAGGGAGGTGATAATATCCTCAATAGCTTTTCGCCTTAAAATAATAATAATTAAAAAATATCACCAACTTATTTTATGCAAAACCATGTAGGCTAACTATTTCTTGTCAATATGAACTTCCGTTAAAATAGACGTAATATTTGCGTTTAATACTTATTTGACCCTTTAATAAAACAATGACCTAAATTTATTTAGGTTATTCAATACAATAGGTTTTACTTTCTTCTACTTTCGTATTGAAAACTATTACCTTTAAAATAAAGGACTTCTGCCATTGCACCTTATTGAAATATTTACAAATGAAACCTACTAGGGCCTATAATCGGATTTTACATTATATACCTAAATTAGGCTATAGTTTTTACTGTTTGTTAAAAACAGAGTGTTTTATTTAATAATATTTACATATTAGAACTGGTTTCTTACCAGTTTCTTACACTCTTACCGATTCTACTATCAAAACTGATTCGGTCAATAATTATTTAAGTCTTGGGTACAGTAATAAATATTACTTTCAACAATGGTTTTTTAGCGATCGACTGTTTTGGTACACACAATTAATTATTTTCGTCACTTATACCTGCGTGTACTGCACTCTCACTGGAGCATTTTATGTACTACACTCAAAATTTTCTTTACAGACTTTTATCGGTTTTACGTCGGTTTTATTTTGTTGTAAAACTTCAAAATGGGAATGTATTTTCGTGAGAGTTCCCTGGTGTTTTAACGAATCTGTTGGTACCCAATATATGTAGATTCAATAAAGCAGGTCCTTACTTTTTAGTACAAAACCGTTCGGAATGCTTGGCGTAATAATATATATATACAAAGGATGTATGTGTGTGTGTGCGCGCGCGCGTTTGTGCTTGTTGTTGTGCGCGCATCAACGACAGATGCATATTTTAATATTAATACTTTATAAACAGTATTCTTAAAAAAAATTAAACGATAAAAATTCAGTATTAAAATAAAAAATACCTCAGTAGGTCTCCTACACGTTTTGTAAAAAAATGTGTCATCAGTTAAATTTTTAAGCAACTAAACATAAAGTAGACAATAATATCGTGAATAGGCCTTGTATAAGAGAAAGTTAAAATGAAAATGTTTTAAACTTACAACAATCTTAAAATACTACACATAAAGTAAGTCAGTATTGATTAGCGATGAAAGAGGATTGTTTTCATTGGTTATTTAGGTCACACAGTGGTGTCAATCCTCCCCCAAGATTAGATTTAGGTCTGTAAGATAAGACGCGAAGAGGATGTCTAATGTATAATGCAGTGTTACGAATTCAACCACACAAACTAAGGGTGTTTACGTTTACCTAAGCTAGATACTTCTCTGTTGAAGATATACTTCTCTGTTGAAGATATTAATACTGAAGAATAAATTTTGAAGATCAAAATTCAACGTTAAAATTCTCCTCTTAATTAATAAACTTTTATAGCCGATTTTTAGAACAGCCAATTACTTATTTAATCCACCGTTAAAATTAATCTTTAATTAAATCATCATTTCAGTTTCTGGAACAACCATTAACTGTTAATCGAAGATTTATTATTTTAATTTATTAATTTAATGCCTCAATATCGGTAATTAAATACTCGTATTCTAATTGTAGATCAATAATTATTACTATTCCATTTTAAAAAATTGATAACGTTGTCAAAATATGATTTATGAATACATTTTCAAAATTTTGTTAATATTAATATTGTATTTTGTTCTTTTTAATTTTAAAATTTTATTCATTTTGTTTTTGGTGTTCACCAGTTTTTTTCTCCAAGTTATTTATTGGCAATAACAACTTGGTTTAGGTCTTATTGCTGATGAATTTATGAGTATACACAATTATGGTATTAGTTCAACCCTTAATTGATTTGTTAAAGTGTTAGAACTTTAAGTTCACTTAGTTATTTTTCGGTTGAAGAATTCAAAACTGGATTTAGGTTCAGTAAATAATCGATGTTTACATTTTTAGCCTAATTTCAAAGCATCTGCCTCACTACAGCTGGGACGTCGTTTTCCCAAACATTTAATAGCCGACAAAACTCAAAAACTTATAGCGCAATGTAAACAGTAACAATGAAACTATGGAAAAAATAAACAGTCAACATAACCTAAAAATTACAATGCACTTTGATAATGTGTTTGAAAGCAGCCATTTTTCCCATATTTAATCTTTCTTTAAAGTTAATGAGATTAAGTTAATTAGAGATTAGGTAATTTTTGATTAAATATTTTCTATGAACAGAATGATAAATTTAATTAGCCACTATGTTAATTTAGCATTTACTACTAGAGCTAAGTGTTTTAGAAAACACGTTTAGAATAAGTGTTCTAGAAAACGTCTGTATGGGTTAATAGAACCAAAACCTTCACATACAGTTTTTTCTATGGTATTTTTAAATTTTTTAGGCGTCCAAAATTTTAAAATAGTAGCCTAATACACATTGTTTGGCAAATTTGTATCTTTTTAAAGATACGAAACAAATAGCGATTAAATAGTTTTAAAAGTCTTAAAATAGTGCAGTATTTTAATAATATTAACGGTAGCATTATTACGCAGTTGTTGCTAGTAGTTTTCTTTTCAAGCATTTCAGTTTGACACAAGATCAAAATTATTTTACATGATGCTTATTAACATCTTTCTTTTTGAAAATGAACTATTTACACTTTATTCAAAATCTGCTGAGACAAGTAGGAAAACGAGGTTACAAAGAAAAACGTCCGCGGGAGAAAAGTAGTACGTGGTAATAATACAGTAACCTGCTGATTTAACCAAACATTGTTACCCGAATGGAGGCAAACTCCATACATGGAGTAAAAAACCTTGGATGCATCTCGTATGTCAATGTGTGTTTATTTTTACACAATATTTCAAAAACACGTGTCCTATATTAGTAAATTGATTCAAAACATAAAAAGAAAGAAATACACAGATATTCATATTCTTATAAATATAACTAGAAATCCTTGATTTACGTCTGTTCTCCATTTTGTGTTTTCAAAAAATAATTCCTTTTAAAAATTGCTTGATTTTCAACTGAAATTTAATCTAGGCGTTTTTTTTAATCACGCTCTTTATCATTTTATCAATAAGCAAAACGTTTAATAACTGTAATGTTAAAAATCATAAAAATCGTTTTACAAAAAACTATAAAAGTAACATAAATTATATTTAAAGGATGTATTTTGTATGTCAACGAATAAAAGAATTATCTACAAAAATACAATTTTTTGTTGTTTATAGGCCTACAACGTCATTTAGTAGCCATTGTGAAATTTTAAAAAGGTTATATTTGTAAAATAAACTACCACATTTTGTGAATTATTTTGGTTTCGAGTAGGGAGGCAATTGTCATACTTTATGTTTCGTACAAAAGTACATTGTTAAATATGTTTCGTACAAAAGTACATTGATAAATATGTTTCGTACAAAAGTACATTGATAAATATGTTTCGTACAAAAGTACATTGTTAAATATGTTTCGTACAAAAGTACATTGATAAATATGTTTCGTACAAAAGTACATTGATAAATATGTTTCGTACAAAAGTACATTGATAAATATGTTTCGTACAAAAGTACATTGTTAAATATGTTTCGTACAAAAGTACATTGTTAAATATGTTTCGTACAAAAGTACATTGATAAATATGTTTCGTACACAAGTACATTGTTAAATATGTTTCGTACAAAAGTACATTGATAAATATGTTTCGTACAAAAGTACATTGTTAAATATGTTTCGTACAAAAGTACATTGATAAATATGTTTCGTACAAAAGTACATTGTTAAATATGTTTCGTACAAAAGTACATTGTTAAATATGTTTCGTACAAAAGTACATTGATAAATATGTTTCGTACAAAAGTACATTGATAAATATGTTTATGTTTGTACAAAAAGTACATTGTTAAACATGTTTCATACAAAAGTACATTGATAAATATGTTTCGTACAAAAGTACATTGTTATATATGTTTCGTACAAAAGTACATTGATAAATATGTTTCGTACACAAGTACATTGTTAAATATGTTTCGTACAAAAGTACATTGATAAATATGTTTCGTACAAAAGTACATTGTTAAATATGTTTCGTACAAAAGTACATTGATAAATATGTTTCGTACACAAGTACATTGTTAAATATGTTTCGTACAAAAGTACATTGTTAAATATGTTTCGTACAAAAGTACATTGTTAAATATGTTTCGTACAAAAGTACATTGTTAAATATGTTTCGTACAAAAGTACATTGTTAAATATGTTTCGTACAAAAGTACATTGTTAAATATGTTTCGTACAAAAGTACATTGATAAATATGTTTCGTACAAAAGTACATTGTTAAATATGTTTCGTACAAAAGTACATTGTTAAATATGTTTCGTACAAAAGTACATTGTTAAATATGTTTCGTACAAAAGTACATTGTTAAATATGTTTCGTACAAAAGTACATTGTTAAATTGTTTCGTAAATACATTGTTAAATATGTTTCGTACAAAAGTACATTGATAAATATGTTTCGTACAAAAGTACATTGTTAAATATGTTTCGTACAAAGTACATTGTTAAATATGTTTGTACAAAAGTACATTGTTAAATATGTTTCGTACAAAAGTACATTGTTAAATATGTTTCGTACAAAAGTACATTGTTAAATATGTTTCGTACAAAAGTACATTGTTAAATATGTTTCGTACAAAAGTACATTGTTAAATATGTTTCGTACAAAAGTACATTGTTAAATATGTTTCGTACAAAAGTACATTGTTAAATATGTTTCGTACAAAAGTACATTGATAAATATGTTTCGTACACAAGTACATTGTTAAATATGTTTCGTACAAAAGTACATTGTTAAATATGTTTCGTACAAAAGTACATTGTTAAATATGTTTCGTACAAAAGTACATTGTTAAATGTGTTTCGTACAAAGTACAGTACATTGTTAAATATGTTTCGTACAAAAGTACATTGTTAAATATGTTTCGTACAAAAGTACATTGTTAAATAATATATGTTTCGTACAAAAGTACATTGATAAATATGTTTCGTACAAAAGTACATTGTTAAATATGTTTCGTACAAAAGTACATTGTTAAATATGTTTACATTGTACATTGTTAAATACAAAGTACATTGTTAAATATGTTTCGTACAAAAGTACATTGTTAAATATGTTTCGTACACAAGTACATTGTTAAATATGTTTCGTACAAAAGTACATTGTTAAATGTGTTTCGTACACAAGTACATTGTTAAATATGTTTCGTACAAAAGAAATTGCAAATTATTTTGTTTCTTATTTTTTTTAAGGAAAAATTGTTGTAAAATTTAACTTCACAAATTTCCAGTTACTATCTTTTTAAAAATTCCCATAATTTCGTCTTCTTTAACTCAATAAAAGATGCATAAAAAATGTGTATATCTAAGTTTGAATCACAATTTAAATAAATTAAATTTATCGTTATTTTTTGGAAAGGCGCAAATTGATCAGCAAACGTCCAAAAACTAAACGAGTAAAGGTTTGAAGTTTTCAAAGACCTTTTTCCGTTTGACGCCTGAATCAGTTTGTAAAGTATTGACACTTATATATTTATTTAACATCCTGCATACTACGAAATATGATCTTCAATTTTGATTAAAATAATCTAAAAAACTTGGTAAACGCCATTCGTTTTTAAAGTTTCTATAAAAAATTTAAAAGATTTTGTCTTAACTGTAATGTCGAGCCAACGTACAGTACGAAAGTAAAATGTTGGTTTAACTCTTCTTTTTGGAGTAATAACGTGAATATTATATTTGTTCATCAACGTAAAGGCTTAACTTTACCCTCTTTTTTAAATCCTTGCCAGATTAAGGGTTGCCACCCTTGACGTGACCGGAATAATACCCTAATACCAACAAAAACCAACCCCCCTACAATATCGTAAATAATTCATAATTCCCGAATGTCACCAAGAGTAATTTGTAGATTTGCTCTCGAGGCTTCTTTAGCTCAGATACTTTTTTTTCAAATTACCAAAGCCCCGAGCACAGTGTATAATTTTTACTTGTGTGTGTGTGTGTGTGTGTGTGCGCGCGCGCGCGTGTGTGTGTCACACTGCAACATTATAACTGTTTGCAAATATATTCTTACAATAAGTTTTATTTATATAAATGAAGTTATTTAAAGGTGAACCTTAAGTAATCGCGGAACGCAGCTGTCTATATGGCGTGATGGAAGAGAAAATAATAACGCAAAAATATTTTTGAAATTTTAATTTCACCATAATAACCAGTATTAATATCTATATAAAGTAGCATTTAAAATTTTCAAATTACATTGAAAGTACAAAAATGAACAAAGACCGTTATCAGGTTCATTTTTGTATTGAACAAAATTTTAAAATATCGATGTTAATTCATGCAGATTTTAACGCTGATTACGACGTTGAAAATAAGATTTTAAAAAGTTATTTTTTGTTTTATATACAAAGACCTGCCATTTTGAAACTTGTCTAAAGCTTGATCAAATTCGATTGAATTAAATTGGACCAAAATTGCGAACGTTAAAGTGCACACACACATTTATATATATATATATATATATATATATATATATATATATATATATATATATATATATATATATATATATATATATATATATATATACGAGGGTTGATCAAATATAAACGAGACTGATTTTTTTTTAAATTTAATGCTTACTTACAAATTATTCTTGATACAACTTATTTTTCTACATAGTCTCCCGCACGAGTAACACATTTTTCCCACCGGATTGGAAATTTTTTAAATCCATCTTCGTAAAAAGTTCTCGGGCGTTCATTGAGCCATTGGAGCACGAAGGTCTCCACCGCAGAATCGTCTTCGAAACGCTGGCCTCCAAGCGCCTCTTTGAGTGGCCCAAACAGGTGATAGTCGCAGGGTGATAAGTCTGGACTGTATGGGGGATGTTCCATTGGTTCCCAGCCAATTTGATCGAGTTTAAGCCTCGTAGCATTCGCCGAATGTGGTCGGGCATTATCGTGAAGAAGAATGACGTTTCTCGCCGGTTTAGATTTCCTTTTCCTACGAAAAGACTGTTTTGCGGCCTCTAAAACATCGCAATAATATTGTGCATTTATTGTGCGTCGTTGATGGAGGAAATCGACATGAAAGGCGCCTTGGTTGTCGAAAAATACAGTGGCCATTACCTTCCCGGCCGACGATCGTGATTTGGCCTGGAGGTTTTCTACTGCTTCCCGTCCTTCTGCGAATTCCTTGTGCCAAGCAAAAACGCGAGCTCTTGACAGGGTCCTGTCCCCGTATTGAGCCGTCAATCTACGAAAGATTTCAGTCGGATTGACCCCCTCCTTGGCCAAAAACTTAATAATAATTCTCTGCTCCACGGAAACGTGCACTTCACTCTCACTCATTGTATAGTTTAATACTGAAGGGTCCGAACGGAAATGTTGCCCGTCTACGCCCGTCCCAAACCTCCCAGGCTACCTGAAACCCCAACCTTTAGAGTTCAATGTCCAACGGAAAAGTTTTTAGAAAGTCAGTCTCGTTTATATTTGATCAACCCTAGTATATATATAACTATTCACAAAGCAAAGAGTTTCTGTGTTAAAAATGTCATATCTCACTCGTAACTCACTTCTTGTTGCTGTAGTAAGTAAAATGTTTGCAAATTTGTCAGAATATGTCATTATTAGTGTTCAACAGGAGTCTAACTGCAAACTTGTAACTTATAAATAAGTTATTTTCAAAGGAATAAGAAATTTATTGATTACTAACAAATGTAGCTAACAAACTTGTAACTGTCACGCGTTATTACTGCTGTAATTATTTTCTTCAAAATCAAAACTTTTTGTAGTTAATTGCTAAAACACTGTGCATCCTATTTTTTTGCAAAATAGGAAAATTAAAAGGTCAATGTGGAACTTAAATTAGCAGGTATTTTTATTGTTTTTTAATATGAAGGAATTAAAATTATTTTGTGATTTTACAAGATCTAGTGCTGACAATTATTCGATCGTACATTTATTTTTATCTTATTACATTTTGATTTCCCAATAACATTGTTTAATATCGCATTAAATTTTTAGACGTATTTTACTTGCACATTAGGGTTTTTATGGAAAGAATTTAATGTAAAACAATTGTTTGTTTATATGTTTTAATACATATTTACGATTCCAGATACGAAAAAGTTGGTTAAAAAAATGTTTATGTAATGAATACAATATTTTGTTTGCCGTTTATAATAAATTAATGGCAAAATTCGATGAAAATTTAGCATGTATGTTTTGTTTTCCCATAACTCGTGACGATATTTCAAACATATTTGGTCTTCTGGGCGATTTTGAAAAACTAACCCCTTAAAAAGTAACAAAAATCTAAAATATCAAAATCCGAATATTGTATTACATTTTTTTAAATTTAGTTCTTAAGTAACATAACAAAATCTGTAGTTTGCCATTTTTTGCAAAATATATGATTATGGATTTAACAACAAAGAAAACAACAAAATCTAAAACCAAGCAAATACTAAATAGCACTGAAATAATAAGAATATTTGGAAGTAAATTTTACTAAGATAACCTGCATTACCATCTCCTTAAACACATAAACATGCCCTCCGCTTGAAGACTCTTTGCATGAAACTTAAAAACCATTTATTTATACCAGTACAGTACTTGAAAGAACCGTAGACCTCGCACCTCGCAGTTTATTCTGAATTGTCTGACCACCTCTCTGTAACACTATCGCACTATCTGCAACCTTTTCCACCTTTTTAACCCTTTACTTTAATATTTATGAAAAATGTTACTGAACCAACTTTACTAGAACTGTTATGCTCTTTCTCCGTGAGGAAAATTGTCATAGGTCTTGCCGTTCAGCCAATATTACAGGAAATAGCCAGCAACTACGCTCGTCATCTTTAAATCAAAGGCCGCCATTTTGAAACGGAAGTGAATGAAAGAAAAATGTATGCATACGTCGCTCGAGTTTTATACAAGATATCTTCATACCATATTTCAAAACAGTCGGTCAATGCGTTGTCCAAAACTGCGTAACAAACAAACAAACGAAATGCCGAACAGTCGAGTTTAATCAGAGACTAAAAAGTGCTTGTAATAGTGTTTAATAATTTTCTTACAGATGGCATTTAGGTCTTACAGTGGCCACCAAATGCGAAGCGGAATTGCGCTGAGTGGAAATGACTACGCATTCAAAATCTAACCTATTTGTGTTACTGAAAGCGTAACGGAGCTGAGCGGAGCAAGCAGCGTTGCTGAGCTCTGCTCCGCCTAGCTTTGACTCTGTCGGTTTTGAAGATGAATCCGCTTCTCCTACCACGATGACCTTGTCTTCAAAGTTATAATTTACGTAGATTGCCGTTGCCTAGGTTACCGTTTTTAAACGTAGTAGTGTCCTAGAATCCATTACAGTAGGCCTAAATATTTAGATTTAAAGATAAAAACGCGTTCTTCAAACTGACTGAACTCCGTTTCCTTTTGCCGTTCGTCTTCATTCCGGTCAGTTCATCTCAGCGTATTTGGTGGCCACCAGGCCTAAAGTTGGAAAAAAATAAATGTTCATACTTTTGAAAAACTGTTGTTGGCCTACACGACAATATAACGAGCTAAATAAAACTACTAAATTAATTTGATATTTCTACAGCAACACACACATTCTAATATCGCATAACTGGGATGAGGTATGCGAGCTGAAAACAAAATATAAATTTGAATAAAAGTATTGCGGTAAACTCTTATTAGACAGTTTTTCATTTTGAAGATTGCGGAACACAACCGAAGCGGGGTCGTCTAAGCCCTGCTTCGCTTTACAGTGGAAAAGTAGCCTAATACCTTGTATATTAAGTACATAAACTTCGCTTTACATGGAAGTAAAAAGTTTATGCTATATGTTATTTTTTACAATAGCTTTTGTATTAATCAAGTTCTGTGCGATCTAATATTTTATTTTAAAACATCACGATGTTTGTCAAAAATAAACCGTTTTTCGAAATAGCTTCGTTTTCGTCTAATTGAATTTCCTAGAAAAGTACAGGCCTAAATGTTTAGTCCTTTCAAGCTACGATCTATCTGCATAACAAAATTTAATTTATAATTCTTATAGTCGCCTGAAAATATCACATTTTTTGGTTTCCCAATCGAAATTGTTGGAAATATTCGTGAACCTTTTTCAATCTATGTGTAAATTTTAGCTTCCGAGCTTTTTTTAGTCTCGAGATATTTCTTTCTTGAGTTATTTTTCATAGTAATCAGTTGTGGGCCTCCACACTCAAAATGTTTCAAAATGTATTTTAGTTATGTCCTAGTTGCATATCAAATATCAACTTCCTATATTTTAGACTATAGTCATCAAGATATTACCTTCTTATGTTTCTGTCTCAATGGAAATTTTTGACAAAAATAAATTCCATTTTCTAAAACGTACACGTTTTGGAATTATAATTTAATTTCTAATAAGTACACGTTTTGGAATTGGAATTTAATTTCTAATAAGTACAAGTTTTGGAATTGGAATTTGATTTCTAATACGTACACGTTTTGGAATTATAATTTAATTTCTAATAAGTACACGTTTTGGAATTGGAATTTAATTTCTAATACGTACACGTTTTGGAATTGGAATTTAATTTCTAATAAGTACACGTTTTGGAATTGGAATTAAATTTCTAATACGTACACGTTTTGGAATTGGAATTTAATTTCTAATAAGTACAAGTTTTGGAATTGGAATTTAATTTCTAATACGTACATGTTTTGGAATTGGAATTTAATTTCTAATAAGTACAAGTTTTGGAATTGGAATTTAATTTCTAATACGTACACGTTTTGGAATTGGAATTTAATTTCTAATAAGTACACGTTTTGGAATTGGAATTTAATTTCTAATACGTACACGTTTTGGAATTGGAATTTAATTTCTCATACTTACACGTTTTGGAATTTGAATTTAATTTCTAATACGTACACGTTTTGGAATTGGAATTTAATTTCTAATAAGTACACGTTTTGGAATTGGAATTTAATTTCTAATACGTACACGTTTTGGAATTGGAATTTAATTTCTAATAAGTACACGTTTTGGAATTGGAATTTAATTTTTAATACGTACAAGTTTTGGAATTTGAATTTAATTTCTCATACTTACACGTTTTGGAATTTGAATTTAATTTCTAATACGTACTAGTTTAGGAATTGGAATTTAATTTAATACGCACAAGTTTTGGAATTTGAATTTAATTTCTAATACGTACACGTTTTGGAATTAGAATTTAATTTCTAGAATACATATACGTTTTGGAATTGGAATTTAATTTCTAATACGTACACTTTTGGAATTGGAATTTAATTTCTAGAATACATACAAGTTTTGGAATTGGAATTTAATTTCTAATACATACAAGTTTTGGAATCTAATTGTAAATGACGTGATTCTTCTATATAGTGGACTACAATCAACAATGCAAAGTCAAAAATTTTGTTTTGTAACGATTTTTAACATTTATTTTCACAAGACCTGTTTTATTTTCAAAAAAAATAACTTATTTTATCTTTTCAGCCAGATCATTTTTATATGATCTCTTCAATTGCCTTATATGTCCGTATTGTTAATTACTGAGTTTGTACTTCCAAAGTTTACTAATGTTTGCGTCAATCATTTCATTTATAGTTAAAAATAAAATATCCTTTATTGACTAAATAAAGTTTTAAATACCAGTTTATTTTTTATAATTTCTTGAGTTAAAAATGCACGTTAACAAAATTAAAGTTAAAGTGTTTTTAAATTTTAAGAATGGTAAAAAGCTCAAGTTGCAAAGTTTAATTTTCAAAAATTTTTCTACTCCCTCCCTCGGTACAGTGAATTTTAAGTTCCCCTTCCAAACGTCTTGTCTGGATCCGCCCTACAGAAGTCTGAGTTTATTATGTACTCTATAGATGATCTTAAACACACAACAAAAATTATCATAAAAAGTTCGGAAATTGTTACTTTTACTTTTGTCGGCTATTTTCTCTTTCTTGTAAAAATAATGATAACTTAAAAATTATTACGATAAGTCGAAATTTTGCTGCACGCATTTTAATGCGATGCTTTACTAGTATACAAAAGAATCAAAATCATAATAATGTGATTTTTTTTCTAAGTAAGGCCGTTTAAAATTTATAACTTTATATTTCACTAAAGTTGTTTTTTACAAAAAAAATGTACAAGGTACAAAATATTTTCCTCTTTTAATGATAAAGAAAATATTTGTATTTTTGCTAAATCATAAACAAAATACTAAAAATATAATTTTTGTGGTAATGTCAACCAAATTTACACTACACAAAAATATTGTTTCGAGATGTTGGTAACACAGAAAATCTTTTTTCTTGTAAAAAATTGCGACCAAAGAGTGTTCGGCGATTAATTGCTAAAAACATGTGTTTTTTCAGTTTCTTGCCAGTAATTTTGGCCCACAAAAAAAATGTTTGTCGTTAAACGAGAAAATATTTTTTTCTCTTATATTTCGCGGAAAATCACAATTTTGTTTAAATTTAATATTACAAATTTTAAGAACTGTACTACACCAGTATTTTAAAACATTTGTTTTTTGTTATATTAGAAAAAAGCAAAAATAATGTACAAAATTTTGACTGAAAATCTTGCGAATTTTTAAAGTTAACATTTTTTTCGGGGAAAAACTAAAATTATCTGGCAGTTTGAAAACGAAGAATTTCCGGACATCTTTTTAACGAAAAATGTTTCCTAAAAACATATATTTTTGAATCACCCTGTGTTATTTCTATGATCATGTCATAGTTAAACGGTAAAAATCACAAGAGCTAGTTTATACGGCTTAAAGCATTGATCTTTATGTTTATCTGGCCTTGTTAGTCTCGTTTATTTGTCTTAAATAGGCCTATTATTTGTAAGTTACAGCGAAATATTGTTTTGTTTTGTAACGTATAAAGTAAAAACTTTAAATCGTTTCTAATTAGAGCTTTAATTCAATGAATATTGCCATACAAATACGTATCTCAAGACTTTTTTAATCAAACTTTGTGTTTGCTATACATTTATGTTTTTAAACATTCCAGAAAAGTGATTTTTAGAAGTGTCTGTTGTTAACGTTCATCTATAACCAGCAAATCAGAAGAATATGAAGAACATGAGGATTAAGACATCAGTTTTTGTTTACAAATGTTTTATTTACGAGAGGAATACAGCTTTTTATTCTTTGTAGTTTCAATTCTATTTCAAAATAAACTTGATTGATAGTGATTTTTACTTTCATTCTTTGAAAAATGCATAGATTACTGTTATAAGTAGGTAAACTTTAAAACCGAATGATACAACAAATTGGCAAGTCGCCAGAATGTGAAAGCACGTATTCTTTTTAAACTTTTTACGAATCATGGGCAAGAAAATTGCATTTTTTCACTTTCCCAAATGTTTTGATGTCTTCATGAAAATAATTTTGAAGTATAGAAAATTGCCTACTAAAATTTGACCTAAATTATATAAGTTTAATCAACAACTCTTAACTGCTTAGCTCGACGCTCGTTTCCTTGAAAAATAAACTAGTGCAATCTATTGCTAAAATCGATTTTTGTGCCACGTTTGAATCATATCCGACTAAATTTTCGTGAAACTGCAAACAATAATTTTATATATAAAAATAACAACGCCTCCAGAAGTGATTAGAAGCATTCATTTCAAAGTCCAAGGCCTAGATCTTATCAATATGACCGCTAAAATAGCTGATTTTTCAATGAAAATTTGCTAGTAAAAAAAAGAGATTTACAAAGCTTAAAAATAAATAAACTGGACTGGTCGAAATAATTGTATCAAAATTTTAATTAAAATGAATTTAAGTAATAATTTATGTTTTAAAAACTTTTAAGCCTAAGTTTCTTTTTATTGACTACAGAAAATTTCCGCAGAATGTGTCATAAAAAATTGAAGAGGAATTGCGAGAGATTTTTTCAAAACTGTACATTTTCACAGGAAATTCCTAAAAATATGTTTGCTGAAGATTTGGCACGGCCTTCGTTTAGTTCTTTTTTTAGTTGCAAATTAAGAGTAAGCCTAATAATGCTACTCTAAATGTGAACTCTCAACCTCTTTCATACTGTATATAAATATGTATTTCTCTCGCAATAATGTATCGTTATAGTAATTTATTTCCTGATATTTGAATACAATCATTGCCTCTCTATAGGTCTGCTTTAACAAAAAGGTTTATTTTAGCATCCCGTGAATCCACCAGGTCCCTCCGCCCTTCTGTGGAGAAGTGGCGTAATTAAATAATCATATGTAAGGGGGACAGAGGGAGAGAGGGGAAAGGGAGGAAGGGAAAGAGAAAGAGAGCAAGCTTTACATATTTAATGTTTTAATTAACAACAAACCAGAACTTAAGTTTGCAATAAAAACAAAGGTTTAGTCCGGGCAAAAAATAAACCCAACTACTTTGTCGTTAATTTAACGACGCAATGAATGTATGCATTACACAAGACACGACAAATGCATATTTTACTGAGGGAATATTCTGTAAGGCAGGTCATAGTTCAGTGACGCCTAAACACAGTAGCATTAAATATAAACGTACCAGAATTATAACCCTTATGACAGGTATGCGAGCGCTCGCTGCTGGTGGCATCTTGCGAAAAAGAGTTCAACTACAGTTAAATAATAATAGTACTGTTTGTTTCCTCAAACGTCTTCGTCACCTGTCCTTGCAGCTTTCAGCGTTCATAGCGGTAGTTAGTCCAATTAATTGAACTTTAGCCGCTAATATCGAGCACACTTTTTATAATGGTGGTTGTACTTCCAGTCCGTTTATACGGAGTACAATAGCCTACACAGCTGACTTGTTGACCAGATTTATTGTTATCTTGTGAATCAAGTTCAATGTTTTTGCAGGTTCAATTTACATACCAAAGTTTAAAAATCTGAATAACGCTTTGATAAAATTAGGCCATTCTTCAGTTTTTTCGACAGCTCCTGAACGTAATTTTTCTGGCGTACAGTGACCAATTAGATTTATTTAAGCACTACAGTTGAACAAAACTGTTGGAACCGATTATGAGAATATCGGATACATGCGTTATTTAACCTAAAAACATTTTTTTTTTAATTCCAAAAAATAGGCAAATGATACCTATATACTTGTTATTAACAAAGTTTTCCCCGTTGAAGTATATTATTTTTGTTCGCAAACGGCATATTAACGTGTTTAAAAAAACGGACTTAAGGCAAACAATTGTAGAGGACATAAGAACAAAACAACTGGTTTGGTACGGGCATGTACAAAGAATGCCGGATGAGCGAATTCCCAAAAAAATCATGCAATGGCGAAAACCTGGAAGAAGAAAACGAGGAAGGCCGAGACTGAGCTGGAGAGAGGGAGTCGAAAAGGAAATAAAAAAAAGGGATCTACCAGAAGACCTGTAGTGGGACCGCGATCGGTGGAGGTTGGAGATCGGAAGACGGCGTAGAACGTTGTAGACCGAATTATAGATAGAAAAAACGGAAAAACAAAATAAGGAAACAAAAGACATAGGCAGAGTATTTTATCTCTGAAAAACACAAAACATTGAACGTGCATAATGCGATGTGCGTGGTACAGTAACCCGGTGCATCAAAAAGTAGGAAAAAAGGTTAACAAAATTAATATATTTTCACGCATAACCTTGTAATTTTAAGTAGGTTTTTTCATTTTTGCGTTTCCGACTTTTTTAAATATGTTTATCTGTAGTAAGTAAACAAAAATGAATCAGAAACTGCTTCGTAATATTTATTTCCACGCATAACTAACTCGCAAACATAACCTAACCTAACTAACATGGTAGGCTAGGTCAGAAAATAAGTTTTTCATCTGTCTTGTTTTTCTGTCTTCTTAAACATGATAATCTGCTTTAATAAATAATAAACAATACTATGAAGAGGTAAGGTTTGTTATGTTTCAGTTGATTGTTTATAAAATCTAGCGTAGGGCCTATACAATGTTACAGACTCATGTTGCCAACTTTAAACCAGGACCATATTTCTGTGGTCTCTGCTTTCCACTTAGACCCTTCAATTAAATCCACCATGGAGCCTATTGGGTAAAATGAATTTGCACATGCAATGTTTACTTATGAAATTGTAGTGTACAATGTTGTAGGCCTATTCATTTGCCGAACAGTATTGTTTGTCAATTAATTGCAGGCCATTAATTATTCTAGTGTAATCAAACACACTCACACTGACCTTTATTTAAACAAACGTAGTTTTGATTCATTAAAAATAATGACTCGTTATACTGAGGATAAAATGGCAGTTGTTTTAATGAATTCGACAATTTGATCCCCTACAGCCGTAGAATTATATAAAAATTATTGAGGCTATATTTTCGAGTTTTGATCACCTATCATGATCAAACTTAAAGCATTTTTAATTTCACACTGCATTAAATTGACACTGAATGCACTGTTTCCATAATGAATGTTCATTCAGGACAACCTTATCCAACGTAAAATGTAGTTAAAAATAGTTCAGTAAACGTTTCTTATGGAAAAACGTTTTTCTGTTTATATATATATATATATATATATATATATATATATATATATATATATATATATTATTATCTGCGCATAGACCCTGTTGGATCACGCAAAGCACTCCGACTCATGTCTTGTTCCTTCTAATCCTCCACACCTCCCTCATCCTGTCCCCATTGATCCTCTTCCGCTCCTCCGTTCATTTTACCCCTGCTCTCTTTGGGATATCATTCTCTGGGACCTTCCAACCGAGCAT
>CM040188.1:35254624-35417124 GCA_022606455.1 Callitettix versicolor | reverse complement strand
TTTATTGGGATCTAAAGTTAAGAATTTAATATTTCGTTTCTTAAATTGCAAAAGGGCCTTGAAAATAATTTATTTATAAATTTTAGGATATCGAGTCTATGCGTTTAAAAATTGTAGAAAATCTTAATATATAAAAAGAAGAAGTCCTGACTGACTGACTGACTGATTCATAATCAACACAGAGCCAAAACTGTTTTAGCTAGTAACTTGAAATTTTGAGGGTATATTTTTGTGTACCATATAGGCGTGCACAAAGAAAGGATTTTGCAAAAATTTGATTTTAACGCCATTAAACTACTTACTCAGTCCAAATTTAATAATCAACGTACAGCCAAGACTATTATAGCTAGAGACTTGAAATTTTCAGGTAAGGGTGCACTTAAAAACGATCTTCCAGTATTCAACCCCTAAAGAGGTAAAATGGGGTACAACAATTTTTATTGGAAAAATATGTTTTCCGTCTGACCTTCTTAAAACATAACATAGTTACTCTTAAATATAAGTAATGAAATATATATTTCACCATTTCCGAAAACTCATCTCCTAAAGAGATTAAATGGGGTACAAAGTGTAAAAAAGAGGTATACAATTTTGCATTGAAAAACATTTTTTTGTGTATTGTATATTCAAGAAATATGCTGTGAAACACAAATAATGAAACACATATTTCAAAATTTTTCCGAATTCATTCCCTAAAATTATTTTTATATTCTTCTTCTTTTCTGCTAGGATTATTGTCACTATGTTGAGTATAATGATCTGCCTTCCTTAGCTTCGTCAATTCTACTTTTGTTGAATTGAATATCAATAGATATAGTTTTTGAAGATGGAGGTTCTCCGAAACGCGTCAACAAAAGTAGAATTGACGAAGCTAGGGAAGGCAGATCATTATACTCAACATAGTCATTCCCTAAAAGTATAAAAATGTAAAAAAGTACATTTGGGGAAAAAGAGTGTTTTCATTTGAGGAAAATATTTTTATCGGTTTTTCTTAAAAGTAAACAAAATATTCTAAAACACAAATTATGATACACTAAATTCAGCATCCCCCCCCGAATTCATCCTCTAAAAGAATAAAAATATAAAAGAGGTATAAATGTTTGTATTGAAGAAAAATATTTTTTATCAGATTTTCTTAAATTCGAATGGAACACGTTTGAAGACAATAAAACAACATATTCAGGTTATAATATTTTTTCATATTCACTGTAAAATTATCACGAGTTTAGATGATCACGCTTTTATTAATATATTTTTTATGTTTCTAAATTATTAAAATACTGAAACAGTTTAAGTTTCGTGGGCGAAGCAGCGACGGGTAATGCTAGTTATGTATAATTAAATAACGTTAATTGTAGACTATACATTAAATACAAATTAAAATATAGTACATACTCGCAACCGGTTTTGGGAACATTTATTTAATCCTTCAATAACAAGCAATTGCTAATTAAATTTTCCCGCCTCGGTGATCTGGTGGATAGCGTACTAGGCTTTCACCCCGAGGACCCGGGTTCGATTCCCGGCGAGGGCTTGGCATTTTCATACGCTGTACATCATCCCATCGTCTGCATTAGCACAAGTGTGCACAACAGTCAGACGTTAAAAAAAAAAAAATAAATTTTCCCATTTTGTTTCTAAAAAATATTTAACAAAAACGTACCTAATCTCCATTTATTTTAAAGAAATATTAAATGAAACAAAAATAACTGTTTTCAAACCTATGAACAAAGTATATTGTAATTTTTAGGTTATGTTGACCTCTTTACATATTTTTTTACATAATTACATTCTTACTGTTTACATTGTGCTATTAGTTTTTGAGCATTGTAGGCTATCACATTTTTGGGAAAAGCAGCTTACTCCTGGCAGAAGTGTGGGGGCAGTTACTTTCAAATCAGGCCCCTTCTTTACTGAACATAAATCCAATCTTGAATTCCACATCCAAAAAATAATTAAATGGAATTAAATTTCTAATACTTAAATAATCTACTTACTTTTACTAAATCTTCATCTGAACTATTATCATACTTTTTTATAGTTATGAATTCATCGTAAATAAGGCCTAAAAAAATTTATTGGTTTTGTTTTTATTGCCAATAAATTATTTGGAAAAAACTTTTGAACACTAAAAATATAATGAATGAAAATTTATAATTACAAAGACCCATATGCAATACTAACGTAAACAAAATTTTGAAAATGTAGCCGTAAATTAAACTTTGACAACGATGTAAATTTTTTAAAATAGAATAGTAATTTTTAATATACAATTAAAGTATTTAATTGACCAATTTTATAGCATTAAATTAATAAGTGTTTAATCTTCAATTAACAGTTAATAGTAGTTCTAGAAGCTGAAAATGACGATTTAATTAAAGATTAAGTTTAATTGTGGATGAAATAAGTTAATGATTGTAGTTCTAGAAACTAAAGCTGACGATCTAATTAGAGATTAAGTTTAATGGTGGATTAAATAAGTTAATGATTGCAGTTCTAGAAACTGAAGCTGACGATCTAATTAAAGATTAGGTTTAATGTTGGATTAAATAAGTTAATGATTGCAGTTCTAGAAAATGAAACTGACGATCTAATTAAAGATTGAGTTTAATTGTGGATTAAATAAATTAATGATTGCAGTTCTAGAAACTGAAGCTGACGATCTAATTAAAGATTAGGTTTAATGGTGGATTAAATAAGTTAATGATTGCAGTTCTAGAAAATGAAACTGACGATCTAATTAAAGATTAAGTTTAATTGTGGATTAAATAAATTAATGATTGCAGTTCTAGAAACTGAAGCTGACGATCTAATTAAAGATTAAGTTTAATGGTGGATTAAATAAGTTAATGATTGCAGTTCTAGAAACTGAAACTGACGATCTAATTAAAGATTAGGTTTAATGTTGGATTAAATAATTTAATGATTGCAGTTCTAGAAAATGAAACTGACGATCTAATTAAAGATTAAGTTTAATTGTGGATTAAATAAATTAATGATTGCAGTTCTAGAAACTGAAGCTGACGATCTAATTAAAGTTTAAGTTTAATGGTGGATTAAATAAGTTAATGATTATTCTAGAAACCGGCTGTTAGTATTCAATTCAGACTTAAAAAATTAAATTAAAGCCTACAATGTAAAAATTTAATATTATAAGTTTATGTTCACAAAAATTTCAAACTATCTAATCAGGCTTTATTATAGCTAAACTAATAAGCAGACGTTTTTCGTAACAATTAAAAATTTCAGAAGACAACTAAATTCGTTTCCACAATAACATTTAATACGTTACCACAGACAGACAGACACAACTTTAGAACAGTAGGACAGTGGGGAAGGTAAATCCCCTCCGTGTAATGGCCTGTCCCTTTCTGTGTACACACATCTTACCACTACTCAAACACTAAAATATCACTTTCCAAAACACATATTGGCTAACCTGGTCACGTAATGCACTCAAACATAAGCCTACAACCTCCTCGCCCCCTTTAAATATTTTGTTCGTAATGTTATGGGTTAAAAAAAAAATTAGTTTCCTTTACCTACCCTGTTATTCGTTCCACAAGGTTAAGAATAGACCTCTGTTTAGCTGTCGTTGGCCAAACCTGTTTATCGTCCAAGCCAGGGATTATGAACTAGAAGGTGCTTTCTTGTAACACTCTTCTAGGAGAACAGTTGAAATGATATCGCTGAAACAACTACAATTTGAAATCACAATACAAAGACAAAACACTACAAATTATAAATAAGAATAAAATAGTTATAGAACTACATTTATATTTCAAACTTTGGTAATTTAACACATTGTTACAGGCCTTAAGTAGACCTTGTATTATCTTCTTAAATAATTTAGTGCTCTACGACAACGCTCGTAACTTTCATAGCTTATTTAAACAGGTAACAGTAATATTTTTTATAAACAAATTATTGGACCAACTCTATTAGAAATTGTATGCTCTTTTTCCACGAGCGGTCAAAATTCTGATTTTGTCGTTCAGCCAATATTACAGGAAATAACTACCAACAATACTTTCTACGTTAAATCGGAGCCCTCCATCTTGAAACGGAAATAAGTGGGAAAAACATTACACATACATCTTTCGGGTATTATAAAAGGTACCTTCATACCATATTTAAAAATAATCAGCCAATGCGTTTGACCAAAAGCTGTATGTACTAGTCATCGTTAAATCAGAGGCCACCATCTTGAAATGAAAGTAAATAGGAGAAAATGTTGTACATACATAATTTGGGCTTTATACAAGATATCTTCGTATGAAATTTCAAAACAATCGATCAATGCGTTCGACTAAAACTCTGTACACTCATTATTGTAAATAATAGGCCGCCATCTTCAAACGGAAGTGAATGGGAAAATCTTACATATTCGTCATTTGGGCTTCATATAAAGGTACTTCTATACCAAATAAAAAAAAAAAAAACAAAAACGGTACACTCGTTACTGAGGCCGCCATCTTGAAACGGAAACGATTCGGAAAAAAATTTGTACGTACTTCGTTCGGGTTTTATACATGGCACTTCCGTACTAAATTTCAAAACAATCGGTTAATGCGTTTAGCCAAAATTGCGTAACAAACACACCGAATGCCGAACGGTAGTTTTAACAGAGACCTCGCTTCGCTCGTCAACAATAATTAAGCCATCAAGTAAGATTTACAGCTTAGATACAGCGGGGTAACGCTGAGTCGCGGGATAATTACTGAACACATCTGATTAAGCTTCTTGACCTATGTAGTTATATTTACTGTATTTATTTATTACATAATATAAGTTGAGCGCCACGTTTTCATAGACAAATATTTTCTTTTGTTTCTGTCCAAGGCAACGGGAATGCCAGAATTATTTAAAGTTAGCAACAAAGAACGTTTCAATTTAAAGCGCGAAAAGTTACCTACTCAGAATAATTGCAACTGGATTTTAATAAACATCACTGACAAAAAAGATATAATTAAATAACGTAAAACAATCTTCAGTTGAAAATCAAAATAAAGCAACGTTTATGAAAATAAAATACGATCCTTTAAACATTAATTTCAATTAAAATATAAAATAAAACACAAATTTTCAATATATCACAACAAAATAACCTATTTTACAGTAAGTAATTTCATATAGAAACGTAACATTTATTTAATGAATTATTTTAAAACTGCCAACGTTTGGTTTCAAAAGAAAAATCAAATCACAGTTGAACGGAGTCTGTTGCGGTGATTGTGTCGTCTGATCAACAAGTCTTTTACTATTGTGCTCACTTGGGCTAATGCAGACGATGGGATGAAAATGCCAAACCCTGGCCGGGAATCGAACCCGGGTCCTCGGGGTGAAAGCCCAGTACGCTATCAACTAGGCCACCGAGGCGGCTAGATCAAGTCGGCAAACAAATCATATGAGCACCAAAATTGCAATTTTAAAAACATAAAAAGGTATTCCACGTTAACATAATAAAAGAAATATAAAACGTAATAAAACAAGATCGTCATCCTCATAACGAAAAAAAAAGACAAAGGGAAAAAATAATTCTTTAATATTCTAAAAAGCGTGTTTGACACAAATTGAGAAATTAAAAACAAAAACAAAATCTATCGACAGATATTTTTACACGCTACATTCATAAATATTTACTCATAAAAAACAAATTTCCAAATAAACGTAGATGAAAATCCATCTTCAGTTGTAAAAATTCCCTTTTCAAGCAAGAATAATGTGAAATATTCTTTTACTACATTCTTCCAATACATGTTGATATTACTACATAGTATTTTTATTATTATAATTACCATTGTCATCATCATGGTCATCATTATCGTTATTATTATTATTACTATTATTATTTAGTATTATTATTATTCTCTCTTTATTTGTTTCACCCAACTTTGGAGTACACTAAATCAATCACTTTTTAATGTTCTGTGCCTTCCTCGTAGCCCAGTATTGCTTCATACGTTGTGATCTTGCTTTTCTTTCTTCGTCAGAGATTTGGATCGTTCGCTTGGATTTGACTTTGCCTCGGAACCGTTGCTTCTTGTCCTTGGTTATTGTTTTGGCTGTTCTGTCCATGAGCATAGTGTCAGTGATCTGCAGTTCTGTTATGTCTTTCTCCGTTTCTCTAAACCAAAGTGGTTTGGCTCTTCTATTGCGAAAGTAGTCAAATATTTTTTTGGTTAGTCTATTTTTGTCCATTCTGAGGATGTGCCCATAAAAATCAATTCTCCTTTTTCTTATTGTGTCTGATAGTGTTTCAGGTTTTTGGTAAAGAGTTTCATTACTGAAAACTCATTATTATTATTATTATGTATTATTATTGCTTCAAGTGGGAGAACAATACATTGAGATAGTGAAAGAATTCAAATATCTTGGGGAATGGATCAGCTGGAACGCCCTAGAGAAAAAAGCTATGGAATCTAGGAGAAATAAAGTTGAATTAGCCTTCCAACTTACCAAGGACACATACAACAAGAAGTCCCTCTCCTGGAATACAAAGATAAGGCATTGTCATACGGTAATTAAACCAGAAGCCTTATATGCAGCTAAAACATTATCTCTCACAACCCAGAGCCCACTTGAAAGGCTGGAGATCAAAGAAAGAAAGATATTACGAAAAATCTTAGGCCCCAAATTCCGTAACAACCAATTAATCCACATCAGTAATGAAACTCTTTACAAAAAAACTGAAACACTATCAGATACAATAAGGAAAAGGAGAATTGATTTTTATGGGCACATCCTCAGAATGGACAAAAATAGACTAACCAAAAAAATATTTGACTACTTTCGCAATAGAAGAGCCAAACCACTTTGGTTTAGAGAAACGGAGAAAGACATAACAGAACTGCAGATCACTGACACTATGCTCATGGACAGAACAGCCAAAACAATAACCAAGGACAAGAAGCAACGGTTCCAAGACAAAGTCAAATCCAAGCGAACGATCCAAATCTCTGACGAAGAAAGAAAAGCAAGATCACAACGAATGAAGCAATACTGGGCTACGAGGAAGGCACAGAACATTAAAAAGTGATTGATTTAGTGTACTTCAAAGTTGGGTGAAACAAATACAGAGATTATTATTATTACTATTATTACAAATAATCATTATTATTTGTATTATTACTATTAATATTTAATATTACTTTTTTGTATTCTTTGTACTATTATTATTTAGTATTAGGTATTATTATTATTTTTTATTCTTATCATTTTAAAATACAAAAATTACATTATGTTATAAAATATTTACTTTTAACATTACCTTAAATTTGTTTTTCATTAGATCCGAACAGTGGTGGATAAGAATCCAAAGCTAGTTAATAATAAATTGAAAAATAATTTTATATGAACTTTATTGAAATAAAGCAGTTAAAGTGTATGATTAAATGTATATGTAATAATATTGTGACAATGAAAAATGTTAAACAATGTTATAGCAGGGTGTCAGATGTCTATAAATTGGGAACCACTGAGTTCTACGCGATAGGGTGGTGTGCACAAAGCTAGATAATCGATTGTAATTACATTTTCATTTTCAATTGGTCAGAATAAATTGTTTACAAATATTTCTTGAGAAATTATATAGGTCTACTACTCTCTAATATTATGATTAAATCTGTGATCAAAGAGACTCTTGAATATGTGTTTAATTAATTATTCAAATATGTGTTTTTGGAATTATAGACTTTAAAAGCTGTAAAACTGAAACGGTATGGAAAAATAAATAAGTTCGACCTTATTTAAACATCCATACATATATAAAATTGAAAGGAGGTTATGTAAAGATGTTAAACAAAGGACGTAGCTAAACAGTTATAATACGACTTCGGCGAAAATCTATTGTTCTGACTGACTATTCTTGTTATACAAGTATTGTTCCACAATATTCTTTGGTATTTTCTCCCTAATGCAACAAATTAGTTAGGGAATTAATTAGTTACTGTTTTTATAAACGTCGTTTTAGTTACATTTAACGGGTCATTTATTTGTACCATTTTTATAAATTTAACAAAATTATTTGCCCAGCCTATGCACAAGTTGAGAAAAAAACACTTTAAACTTCTAATTATTCTGTTTAAAGATTTTACAGAATAATATGGAGCTTCATGTAAAATAATAGAAACTTTATTTACAAAACAATGAACCTTCTGTAAAGATTTCTTGATGAAAGAGCTCCTATTGTTTTGTGTAAATGATTTTTTTATAAAGCTTCTATGATTTTGTATAAATCTTTCATGGGATTGTATAACGTATTCATGATTTTGGGCAAAGCTCTTTTGATTTTACACGAAACACTAACATTGAATGAAATATTTATGAGTTCAATTTTTTTCATAAGACTTTAATTATTTTGTAATACACCCTTGATTTTGAATTCATCTATGATAAATTTGTTAAAGTTTCATGATTTTTTGTTTATTTGATGTTATCGCCCTCAGCCTAAGTTACGTAAGGCATTCTTGTACTGAAGGTACAGTACAGTCATGGCAAATAAATGAATTTGTTTATTTCGAGGGAACAAGAATGCAAACTGTCACTGTGTGGGTTTGAGTTGATAAAATAAAGCAGGACCTCAAGAATCAGTAGCCTAATGAAATATGGCGGACAGTGCGGGTACACTTTTAAACACCTCTTTATATATAGTATAGCTGACAAGTTCATAATATTTTTAGGTTTTTTTTTGAAATACAACAAACTTGATTTGTTTATGTTAAAGTAACAAAGTGAAACTAACAAAAACATTTAAATATTAAAAAAATCAAATGACCATAGTGTTTTCGTAAAGTTTCAATATATATATATATATATATATATATATATATATATATATATATATATATATATATATATATATATATAATTTAAGAGCATAACATTTATCTATGTTCAGTTTTCTAGCCCTTATGGATGACTAAAAAATAAAATAAAAACTGAATTACCAAAACAAAAACTATAATGAATTGTGTTATTTGTTGTTCTAAAATTGTGATAAACTTTATTGCAAATTCTTTCCCATCAATCTGATTAGAGAGAAATTTGCGAAACTTTAAGGCAACAATAATTAAAAACAATAAACCTTTCTTTACCGAAAATTATACAATCCTGTCATGGAAAACCTAAATGACACAAAAATTCCAAAATATTTTGGTTACGCCATTGGAACGACCGAGAATGGAGAAGAAAATTTAAAAATGTAAAGAAAGCCTTTCAGTGAAAAAGTCGTTAAACTTTTTTGTTCGACTCTCCATATATTATGTAAAAGTCAGACAAATTTTTATATAAAAAACTAAATTTTTCGTATAAACATTGTTTAAATAAGAATCACGTACTGTATTATGCATCTTTTATACGTAAGCGTGAACGTACATGAATGAAATGATTCAAAACGTAAAAGTGAAGTGATAATATATTACGTTGTAGTTAATAGCTACAGAACATTTTCGTCGAACTAGAAGCGTGCTTACACAGGGTGATGGTTGTACTGACTGTCCAGTAACAATAATAACCGATAAAAATAAAAATATTGCAGTCATCTCAAACCAGAGTTTATTTCGCTTATAAGCTATTGATGTATCTCTTACAAGATACAAAATTGTCGACTTTTGAAAAATGCAGATAAAAGAGCAAGATCTACTTAACGTTTTATCTTATTGGCAATGATGTGTGATAGTTCAACATTTTTGTCAATTTTTTAGTTTAGTGACATTTTATTTTGGATGGATTTATCAATAAACAAAGAAATTCTGTTATCAGACAAAGAAATAATCACGTATAACATTTTTCTCGATTCTTCATTTCTGGTATTACTTAGTTGATGTGTTGATGTTGCTCTTCAGTCATAACTGTTTTAATAATATTAACATTTTCATCGTTAATTTCATTTCCCCCTTTTTAATTTATTTTCTAATCGTCGTGATCTTACTCGATCATTTTTTCTCAATATTTGCTCTTCATTTAAAACATTCTTTTTTAAATTGTTTTATTGTCCATTATATTTAAAAAATTGAATTTTTTAACATAACCTCAATTGAAGTAATATTGCAGCGACAGCTGTTGTGCGAAATCAGCTGTTTAGAAGTAGTCACAATTATACTTTTATATGTACAATAGTACGCAAAGCGTTAAATATACTATTATATACAATATGATAGCGGCACGCGTCGCATAAAATCCATCACAATCAGTCATAAAACATGGTAATTTTAAAAACTCGATTTCTTCGTTGTCACTTGACCAGACATCGAATTACCACACAAGAGAAACTACTTCACAGTGAACGCATGAGTGTATGGTATTTCAGGAAGTGTCACACTGAGCCCTTCATAAATAATGAATAACAGAATTCGGTATTTGTAAATCAAGTACGACATTAAAAACACGTCATGTTTTTAACAGGGACTTAAACATTTTTGTCGAGCACGAAACTTACCTATTACAGACCAGTGGTTCCATCAGGATGGGGCTTGCTATACAGCGAGGGATTCACGAGGATTGGTTCAAACCACATTCAGAAATCGTGTTATATCCGTGAGCACGATTTGGAATGTTAATTAATATGGAATGTTAATTAATATGGAATGTTAATTCCATATTCCTCAATGATCCCTTACGTAAAACCACCTGACTCACAAGTATTTGGAATTATAAAAAAGCAATGTTTAAACAACGGTTATTGACACCGATTGGTGAGCTGCGTGACTGTGGCAACTCTTTTCAGACATGTTTGACAACCTACGACGCAGATATGTGCAGTTACGAACACTGCATTGTGAAAAAATAACTGAACATGTATTCTGTTAATTTTACATGTTGTATTCTATTTATGTTTGTTACAAATAAAATTTCGTTTTTGTTTGTTTGTCCAACTGTATTATTTGCAAACGAAGTTTTCGAACACGTTATTCACATTTTGGGTTGCCCCATAACAATCATAAAAATAATCTTATAATTTATGGGGACAAACGTGTAATTCTCATAAGCAAATGTATTGTTGTACAATGTCTTAAAATGTTACATTAATTAAAGAGGGTGAGGATTTGGGGGGGGTATTTCTGAAATACTCCTTACAGGTGGTGAAAAGTACAGCACAAGTAGTAATAACAGTTTAAGCAAAACAGCGAGGATTAGCATCTCCCCAGACCAAATAATTTATAGCAAATGTGAATTAGTTCGTGGCTATGGACTTGAGTACATCTTTAAAAAGATATTTTATTGATTATAAAAATTTAATTTGAAGAGAATCACGTTTTGAGTTTCATCGTAATTGAAGTTTGTAATGTACTTTAAAAAAACGCGGTAAGCATATGTCTCACTGACGTGATAGAAGCGAATTTCTAAAATTATTTTTTCTTTGTCTTATCTTTTTTGAAATTTTGCTTTTACTGTCACCACACACACACACACACACACACACACCCACACCCACACACACACACACACACACACACACACACACACACACACACACACACAAATGTTTAGGAAACATCGATGTTGTCTTTCCTATGTTTCAACGACATCAGTATTATTTAAATACATCGATACATTGTAACATCAACATTAAACTTAGAGTTAAAAAATTAACAAATTACATTGAAATTACGAAAATCAAATCTGGCCTCTGTCAAAAAATTTCCGAAATTTCAACGGATTTTGAAAATTCATAATGTTAATTTATGCAGTTGACGGTGATTATTAAATCGGATTTTCAAAAAACATTTAAGACAACAAAGTTATACATGTTTGAAGATTTGAAATGGCCGCCGCAATTATGAAACTGTTACACGAATTTTGCAAGTTAACAAACTTGTCCAAGTTATAACTATATAAATTTTTGTGCCACGTTTAAATCCAATCAGCTCACACGCACGCGCGCGACACACAAGCACGCACGAGATAGATGTTTATTTCAAGGTACCGAGTTTGGGTCTTACCATGATGGACGCTCCAGTAGCTCATTTTCCCAATGAAAATTAGCGTCAGAGAGATTACTTGTCTTATCAAAAGGTTACTTGTCTTATACCATTTAATTGTCTTATAAGCCGATTTAATTTTGTCATATACAACCCACAGATTTTATTGCTGACCAGAAAAAGTGCAAAAGGACTTGAGGACTCATTTTTTGTACTGACTCCAACAGAAATCAAAACGTTAGAAGTTTTAACATGTTCTATTTTTTCTAATTTAAATCCACAATCAGTCAACAAAACTATAAATTAAATTATTAAAAAGAATAAACTATTTGATGGAGTCAAAAGACCACTGTTGAATGCTCCCCAAATAAACACCACATTAGTCCTCAGAGAGCAAGCACGTCCACCCGCTTCAGTCTCCTGGCAGCAGATGACGTCAGCAACACGTTGTCAAGCCTCCTAGACACTTCTTATGATTCCTTTTAAAACGTACAATTTCTTTTTGGATTGTTGGCATTTGCGTATACTATTTGTTATGGATGGCAACAAATTTTAAAATATAAATGTTCCAATGTATCGATGCATTTGAAGAACATTGATGTCGTTGAAATATAGGCACAACATCGATGTTTCCTAAACATTTGTGTGTGTGTGTGTGTGTGTGTGTGTGTGTGTGTGTGTGTGTGTCTGAGAGAGAGAGAGAGAGTGTGTGAGTGTGTGTGTGTGTGTGTCTGAGAGAGAGAGAGAGAGTGTGTGAGTGTGTGTGATTTTACATTAAAACTAAAAGTATTTTTTAATAGATTAAGAATATTAATTAATTAAATAGTATAACACACACACACACACACACATATAATATATATATTATAATATTATATATATATTTATATATATATATATATATATATATATATATATATATATATATATATATATATATATATATTATACTACTTAATTAATTAATATTCTTAATCTATTAAAAACAATTTTAGTTTTTAATATAAATTATACACAATTGTACGAGATAAAACAAAAATATCACTCGAAAAATCCATCCATAGCAAAATCCAACACTCTTTCCAACAGCCAATACAGTCCGTGCTTATGTAGATAACAGTCGTAGACAATAAGAAATGAAGAATAAGCAATTTGACATCGGGAATCGAACTCCAGACAGCCAGAGTGCAACTGTCATTGTCACATTCTAAAGTGATAAGTTGAACTGCTGATAACATAAGCAAAATGTGCTCTAATAGATCAGCGAGAAGGAACACAGCCAGCGTTTTAAATTGAAATATTGATATATCGATTAATCGGGACAAAAACATCGATGTTGATGTTTTTAGAGAAAAACATCGATGTTTGTTTGCCATTACTACTTGTGGATCTCAGTTATAATGGAAATAATATTATTTATAAGATGTTGACAAATATTACGAAAGCAAATTCAAGTTTCAAAGAAGTGTATGGTTAAAAGTTCTTATTTTTTTAAAAATTTTGATCGTTTTTTTGTGTTTAACGTCCGACTATTGTGCACACTTGTGCTAATGCAGACGATGGGATGATTTATAGCGTATGAAAATGCCAAACCCTGGCCGAGAATCGAACCCGGGTCCTCGGGGTGAAAGCCCAGTACGCTATCAACTAGGCCACCGAGGCGGCTAGAGATTTTGATCAGACGCTATTTTGATAGGCTATATTTGAACTGCGTTTGCTTTAACAAAATTTTAAAGCTACTAACGAAACAAACTTGTCTGCCATGTTTGATATTCACATATTAAAATATGTTTACGTGATGTTACACAAATTTTTGTATTTGTTCTTCTATCACATCAGCAAACAGCTGCGTACTGGGATTATTTATAATTTTATTTAGCGAAGCAAAATTTGTACCATATTTCATTTAATCTTAAAAACGTTATTAATCAATTCACATTTTACTAAAAAAAACAATATTTCCTTTAGTTCCTACTTTTAAAACCATGATTGCCAACTTCAAGAAAACAAATAGTGAAATTAACTTTTTAAAATAGAAAATGTGAACATAGGAAAGAATGGTACCTGATGACTGTAATAATAATTATACTTGTTATTATAGGCGATATTTTCAACAACCACGATATAAATGTGATAGGTGCGCGTGCGCGTCTGTGTGTGTACAATGATGCCAAACAATTAAATAAATATAATAGTCATTTAATACGTCAGATTAAAAAAATCATGTTGGAATAAAATTTGTTTTACATGAATAATGTTATTTTTGTTTTGATGGTTTTTTTTACAAATTTGTAGTTTGAAGATTGGGTTATATTTTTCTGAAGTTTTATACAAATACAAGACAACAGAAGATGACAAGTCATGACATGTAGCCTATCTGGCCTAATCAATAACAGTGCCTCAAATATCCGGATCTTTGAGCGACCTCCGACCTCTCTGCAGGATGCAGGATTACAGGATAGTCGTTCAAAGCGTGCGAGATTAGTTACTGCATCAAAAGACGTATTACGAAAGGATTTGTCTCGTATTTGTGGCCGACCCTTCATGGGTAAATATATTTCCTTTACAAGGAAAAATGGATTTTATTCTTACGGCTACGTTCTATTACGTTTCGTCAGGAATGTACCGAACATTATTTCTGTCTGAGATAAATATCTTGCTTCGTGTTAATTTACAGTATTAACAAAAATATTGTTACATTTATTTCTGAAAATATAAATAAAAAAACAATTATGTAACAAATCGTCTCTAATGTAATATAGTAATGTTATGATTAAAAATATCGATGTTATATTAAGGAAAAATCAATTCGTCCAGCCACGAGTAAAAAATAACTGTTCTGTTTCTGTTTCGAAGTTATCAAAAATTTGAAACCGAATGCTTAGAAATTACTTAAAAATTTAATATGAACACTTTTTCTTATATTTTCCTGACTACAAAGAACAAAAATAGAAAAGACATAGGCTGTTGTTTATGAATCTTGCAGGAATAAAAAATACTATTGAATCACAAGCAAAACAGAAAAATTAAAAGTCTTTGTTCTTCAGTTTTGTTTATGAATCTTGCAGGAATAAAAAATACTATTGAATCACAAGCAAAACTGAAAAATTAAAAGTCTTTGTTCTTCAGTTTTAAAGACATAAAAATATACCACTGAAAAGAACTTACTAATGTGATAATGACTGATTTTAACAAGTATTTTTGTTTTTTACCTTTGGAAAGATAAAAATGCCAATTTTAACGCAAGCAAATCACATAAATTGCAAGTTGCTCGTCATAGTTTTGACAATAGATGTTTTATTCTTAAATTTTGAATGGATAAAACAAACGCTACTGAAAAGCAGAACTTAATGTAAGATGTAATTAAACACTCTGGCACGGGAAAGTTCTCACCTACCCAGCAAATACTCGACTAATATATCTTTGTTAAGGCTGTCAAGGCGCTACAACGAAGTAGTGAGTCTTCATGGAAACTGATAAGTTGCAATCAAACGCCATCTTTTGCAAATTTGTAGATACTTTCATTTCTCAAGTCTCTTGCATGGTTTGAAAGCTTGAATGCGAGGTTCAAAGCTGAATACCCATAAACGGACTAGAAGTACAACCAACATTACAAAAAACGTGCTCGATATTAGCGGCTGAAGTTTAAGTAATTGGACTATCTGCCACTACGAAGACTACTACAAACTACTAGAACAGGGTGTGGAGACGTTTGAGAAAATATACAGTACTATTATTTATTTAACTGTAGTTGAACACTTTGCCGCAAGATGCCACCAGAAGCGAGCGCTCATAAAGGCTATCATTCTGGTACGTCTATATTAAATGGTACCAGACATCATTGATAATTTTGAATAAAACGATAAAGGGTCATAAAAAGTTGCGGAATGGAAATCCAAGAAAACACAACACTGAATGTTGTCATTTGGTCCTTTTGTGAGGAGAGGTTGCTGTACTGTCATAGTTGCTGCTATTGGACTGGCACGCAGTCTTCCAGTGAGCTAGGAAAGTCATTGTTTTTGAATCAAGGTACAGACGATCAATTTGTGAATATGTGGATTCAGTTTGTTTTCACAATTAACTTGGTAAATTGTCTCCATATCAGAGGCTTTCAACTTACGTGTTTTACTGAGGGCATTTGACTAGCATCAGGGGTTTCTGTGGGAGTGTCGAGAGATGCCTTGACAAGTAACGTTTCTACTTATATGGGAGAAATCAACGGAAACCCAAATAAGACACAGCAAACGCAAACCTAGGCAACAAGTGTCTTTATTCTTTAATCTTAGAGATATAAAAAAAGGTCACTGACACTCAAGCAACGCAAGTAAAGTATGTCCTTGAATCTTAGAGATATAAAGAAAGGCCACTGAAATTCAAGAAATGCAAGTAAAGTATGTTCTTGAATCTCTGAGATATAAAGAAAGGCCACTGAAACTCAAGCAATGTAAGAAAAGTATGTTCTTGAATCTTAGAGATATAAAGAAAGGCAACTGAAACTTAAACAACGCAAGTAAAGTATGTCCTTGAATCTTAGAGATATAAAAAAGGCAACTGAAACTCGAGCAATGAAAGAAAAGTATGTTCTTGAATCTTAGAGATATAAAGAAAGGCAACTGAAACTCGAGCAATGCAAGAAAAGCATGTTCTTGAATCTTAGAGATATAAAAAGAAAGGCAACTGAAACTCGAGCAATGCAAGAAAAGTATGTTCTTGAATCTTAGAGATATAAAGAAAGGCAACTGAAACTCGAGCAATGAAAGAAAGGTATGTTCTTGAATCTTAGAGATATAAAGAAAGGCAACTGAAACTCGAGCAATGCAAGAAAAGCATGTTCTTGAATCTTAGAGATATAAAGAAAGGCAACTGAAACTCGAGCAACGCAAGTAAAGTATGTCCTTGAACCTTAGAGATATAAAGAAAGGCAACTGAAACGCGAGCAATGCAAGAAAAGTATGTTCTTGAATCTTAAAGATATAAAGAAAGGCCACTGAAATTCAAGGATCGCAAATAAAGTATGTTCTTGAATTTCAGAAATATAAAGAAAGCCCACTGAAACTGAATCAACACAAGTAAAAATATGTTATTGAATTTTAAAGTGATTAAGAAATGCTACTGGAACACAACAAATGAAATATTAGAGATACCCAGACGTTGTCAAATGCTATTGTTCTATATTTTTGAAGGAAAAAGTAATGTCATTGCATACAACACGACACACACAAAAGTGAAGATGCTTTAAAAATAGATATAAGGTATGATCTAGGCAAAAAATTCATTTATCTCGACTGTAGACATAATTTTATTTCATTGAAACGCAAGTTTTTTTTATTTTGTCAAGAAATATATTTTTTTTTGAATCGTGGAGATCTAAAAAAATGTGATCAAACAAAACACAAAATGGAGTTGCATTTCACTACAAGCATATTATAGCGTATTATGTAATTTTTTTGAATTTGTGACTATACATGTTTTTTTTAAAACTCTCTCTCTCTCTCTCTCTCTCTCTCTCTCTCTCTCTCTCTCTATATATATATATATATATATATATATATATATATATATATATATATATATAATATCTTAATTAGCATAAAGAAGTACCACTGCAACGTATAAAGAGAAATCTTACAACTTAAGAAGTTACGTCATTGCAAAGCAAGCAATACAAACGCATTCAACTTACATTAAATTATAGAGGTCTTGGTTATGACAACAGATGTTTTTATCGAATTTAAGAAAAACAGAACAAAATCATTTGAAACGCAATCAATGCACCTAAAGTAGTTACGCTTTGTATTGACAACAGGTGTTTTGTTCTTGAATCTGGAGGAATGCCACTGCGCATGAACATAGAGACAAGATACGTGTTGTTGTATCCTGAATGGATAGAATTTTGACACTGAAACGCAAGCAACACAAGTAGGAATAGAAGAGACTTCGCCTAGACAACAAATGTTTTTGTTCTTCGATATTGGAAAAAAGTGATTGCAATGCAAGTAGCACATGTATAACATTTTAACTTTGAAAACGTGTTTTTGAATCTTAGAGGGTTAAATATGCTATTGAAATGTACACAAAAATTAAGACTTCTTGCCTTGACGACAGCTGTATTTGTTTTTAAAGCTTGGAGAGATCAATAAATGCCACTTAAATGCACAATAAAATAAAGACGTTTTTGCCTTAACTACAAGTAAATTTATAGATATTGGAGAGATTAAGAAATGCAAATGCAATATAACTTGACCTTGATAAAGTGTATTTTTGTTTTTGAATTTTGGTGGGATAAAATAAATACAACTGAAGTGTATATGAAAGTAAAGACGTCTTTGCTTTGACAAGATATTTTTTTGAATCTCCAAAAGATTAATAAATGCCACTGAAACATATATAACATAAAGACGACTTGGTCTTTATAACAGATATATATTTGTTTTTGAATTTTGAATTGTTTATACAAAAATGGCAATGAAATGCACACAAAAATAAAATAGTCTTGCTTTTACAAACAATATACTTTTGCTGAATCTTAGAGAAATTAGTAAATTTCACCTGAAACGAATTAATAATAAAGACGTCTTGCTTCAAGAACAGATATATTTGTTCTGTATCTTAGAGTTATTATAAAAGTGGCACTGAAAAGCAGGAAATTGAAACAGGAAACAGGCCTACAGAAGTTTTACAACAGATGTAGGCCTATTTGTTCTTAAATTTTGGAAAATTATTGAATTTAGTTGTAACGTACATTCAAACAAAGACGTCTTGCTTTGACTACATTATGAAAGGATTAATAAATTTCGCTATAACGTACATAAAAACAGAAACATATTGTTTTGACAAGTATTAAAGTGACAAACTTTAAAGTGATTAATAAATTCGCCTGTAACGTACATAAGAACAAAGATGTTATGTTTTGACAACAGGTACATTTGTGCTTGAATTTTCCAGTAACTAATAAATTTCGATGTAACTTAAATAAAAACAAAGATGTATTGTTTTGACAACAGATATATTTGTTCTTGAATTTTTAAAGGAATAATAAATTTCCCTTAACGTAAATAAAAACAAAGATGTATTGTTTTGACAACAGATATATTTGTTCTTGAATTTTTAAAGGAATAATAAATTTCCCTTAACGTAAATAAAAACAAAGATGTATTGTTTTGACAACAGATATATTTGTTCTTGAATTTTTAAAGGAATAATAAATTTCCCTTAACGTAAATAAAAACAAAGATGTATTGTTTTGACAACAGATATATTTGTTCTTGAATTTTTAAAGGAATAATAAATTTCCCTTAACGTAAATAAAAACAAAGATGTATTGTTTTGACAACAGATATATTTGTTCTTGAATTTTTAAAGGAATAATAAATTTCCCTTAACGTAAATAAAAACAAAGATGTATTGTTTTGACAACAGATATATTTGTTCTTGAATTTTTAAAGGAATAATAAATTTCCCTTAACGTAAATAAAAACAAAGATGTATTGTTTTGACAACAGATATATTTGTTCTTGAATTTTTAAAGGAATAATAAATTTCCCTTAACGTAAATAAAAACAAAGATGTATTGTTTTGACAACAGATATATTTGTTCTTGAATTTTTAAAGGAATAATAAATTTCCCTTAACGTAAATAAAAACAAAGATGTATTGTTTTGACAACAGATATATTTGTTCTTGAATTTTTAAAGGAATAATAAATTTCCCTTAACGTAAATAAAAACAAAGATGTATTGTTTTGACAACAGATATATTTGTTCTTGAATTTTTAAAGGAATAATAAATTTCCTTAACGTAAATAAAAACAAAGATGTATTGTTTTGACAACAGATATATTTGTTCTTGAATTTTTAAAGGAATAATAAATTTCCCTTAACGTAAATAAAAACAAAGATGTATTGTTTTGACAACAGATATATTTGTTCTTGAATTTTTAAAGGAATAATAAATTTCCCTTAACGTAAATAAAAACAAAGATGTATTGTTTTGACAACAGATATATTTGTTCTTGAATTTTTAAAGGAATAATAAATTTCCCTTAACGTAAATAAAAACAAAGATGTATTGTTTTGACAACAGATATATTTGTTCTTGAATTTTTAAAGGAATAATAAATTTCCCTTAACGTAAATAAAAACAAAGATGTATTGTTTTGACAACAGATATATTTGTTCTTGAATTTTTAAAGGAATAATAAATTTCCCTTAACGTAAATAAAAACAAAGATGTATTGTTTTGACAACAGGTATATTTGTGCTTGAATTTTCAAGTGATTAATAATTTTCTCTGTAATGTACATAGAAACAAAGATGTATTGTTTTGACAACAGATATATTTGTTTTTGAATGATGGAGGCATTAATAATCGTCAATTCTCCTGTAATGAACATAAAACAATTCGTCTTGTTCTGACAACAGATATATTTGTTTTTGAATCTTTGAAGGATTAATAAATTTTCCTGTAGTGAACATAAAAACAGAAATGTCTTGCTTTCAAAACAAATATATCTTTGTAAATACCCATGAAAATATTTCTTAATTACGTAAATAAAGTTTAAAATTCCAGAACAGCTTCCCTCCAAAAACTAAAAAAAATAATTTAGCTTATAAGTAGCCTGTACAACCAGTTCCGTTACGAAGAGCGCGTCGCTAATGTTTGGCGGGCACCACTGTGATTGAGAGGGGACCAGGTGCCCGCCCAGGTGCACCCTCTCTCTCCCCTACCAGGTGCCACGAGTCACGGGTACATCTGCAAGCACCCCTTTCCCTTTCATATGTGCATAATTGTATCTATTGATCGTCGAGTACAAAGCGACAAAGCCTTATTTATTTTCTTTGTTTACTTATAATCAGCCGACGTCGAATATTTTGGCAGCTTTCAATATTTTCCTATATTTAATTACTGATTTTTTTTGGGTTGCTTAGATAACTCTGTAACCTGAAATTTTGGCTAGTTTGTTTTGCGTTCTTCGGAGAATTTAAGAGCAGACGCTTAAGAAAAATAGAACTTTTTCAAAGTTTTTCTTTTTTAGAAACTTTTTTTTATGTCTACAACGATGTTTACATTATGCATAAACAAAATACGTTGACAATTTATTTGTCTAGGATGTTTTAAATTACTTAGTAAACTTATGCAAAAACAAAACAAACAATTCAGTAACTTTACTAATAAACTAATGAGGCTATCAAGATCTCAAAACGGGAATATAGTTTTAAGTAAAAGTGAAATTTGCGTTTTGAGTTTTTAATATTGTTTTGTTTACCGTATCGTATAGTAAGATAAACATGATACTATCCACCGAATAGTAAGAAAGTAAAAAAAAAAACCAATAACAACTCTATCTAATTAATTATTGATGTTGCAAAATATATTTCATCTCCCCTCTCAAAAGATTTAAAAGGAAAAACCCCGACCACCTTAATGTGACGTCAGTCTTGGTGAATGACCTCCAAGTCTTTTAAGACGCTCCCTTCCTCTTACTTGCGACCTTCGTCTTTGAAGAGGGAGAGAAGCAGCTGCTTTCTTAGACTGTAGTGGATGTGGCTGCAGAGGTAGGGAGAAGAATTAGTCCTTGCCAGGGTCACTACGATGTGACATCAGTCAGTGTTTCTTAGTGTTAACTGTTTTCCGTAGGTAATGCAGGTAACTCTTTTTTTGTATTTTTGTAGAATAAGTTTATTACAATTTTTTAAATCGTATTTGTTTTATGGAAGTCAGACTAATGAAGACAAGGAATCAATTTAATACACTGTAAAAACCAATAATGATCCCGCGTATAGGTCCGTGTTACAGTTAAGTTTCCATTGTTAAGCTAAGACGCCTTTCCAGTTTAGGTTATTTTGTAATGAAATTATAAATTTGTTTTATATTTATTTTGTAATAAATTTACATTCAGTAATCTACCTATTTTTGTTCTATTATTTAGTTTACGTTTATCAATTGTATTCAAACAGTAACATTGAGTAAACGTATTTTGTTGATTATGTTTTTTTATTATAGCTTTACATACGTTTTTGACATATGATTATTTTTTTCTACAAACTTTGGTTTAGGCTTATACATTTTTTCTATAACACAAGTAAACGCATTTTGTTCAGGTAATCAATATATTTTTGTTTTTTATGAACACAAGTAAAAATATTTTGTTTCCTATTTTCTAGTTTAAATTTACCTACTTAGGCCTTTGTTTTTATAAATTTCTGTTTAGGTTTATAATATTGTATTCTCTAGATTTTGGTTTTGTATTCTCTAGGTATTCTAAATGCCTCTACTTAAAAGCATTTAGTTTCTTATGTTTTAAAGTTTAGGTTTACATAAGTTCTCCATGTAGACCTTTAATTTTTTTTGTTATTTATAAACTTTGGTTTAGGTTTAAATAATTTATTATACAGGTAATACAATTAAAAGTTCTTTGTTCCTTATGTTTTATAGTTTATGTTTACATGAGTCATCTAAGCATTGTTTTTCTTATGAACTTTGCTTTAGGTTTATATATTCCGTAGGTAATAAAAACAAAACATTTTCTTTTTATAATTTTTGGTTTAGGTTTATATACGTTCTCAGTGTAGGCCTTTAATTTTTTTTGTTATTTATAAACTTTGGTTTAGGTTTATATAATTTATTAAACAGGTTAAAAGTATGTTGTTCCTTATATTTTAAAGTTAAGATTTAAATGCGTCATCTAAGAATTGTTTGTTTTCAATAAACTTTGGTTTAGGTTTATATGTTATATTCTGTAGGTAATAATAGGCCTTAAGTTCTCCATGTAGGCCTTTAATTTTTTGTTATTTATAAACTTTGGTTTAGGTTTATATGTTATATTCTGTAGGTAACACAAGTAAAGCATTTTGCATTTTTTTTGTTTCTTATATTTTTTGGTTTAGGTTTAAGTTCTCCATGTAGGCCTTTAATTTTTTTGTTATTTATAAACTTTGGTTTAGGTTTATATGTTATATTCTGTAGGTAACACAAGTAAAGGCATTTTGTTTCTTATATTTTTTGGTTTAGGTTTAAGTTCTCCATGTAGGCCTTTAATTTTTTTTGTTATTTATAAACTTTGGTTTAGGTTTATATGTTATATTCTGTAGGTAACACAAGTAAAGGCATTTTGTTTCTTATATTTTTTTTAGGTTTAAGTTCTCCATGTAGGCCTTTAATTTTTTTTTGTTATTTATAAACTTTGGTTTAGGTTTATATGTTATATTCTGTAGGTAACACAAGTAAAGGCATTTTGTTTCTTATATTTTTTGGTTTAGGTTTAAGTTCTCCATGTAGGCCTTTAATTTTTTTTTGTTATTTATAAACTTTGGTTTAGGTTTATATGTTATATTCTGTAGGTAACACAAGTAAAGGCATTTTGTTTCTTATATTTTTTGGTTTAGGTTTAAGTTCTCCATGTAGGCCTTTAATTTTTTTTGTTATTTATAAACTTTGGTTTAGGTTTATATGTTATATATTCATTTTGTTTCTTATATTTTTAGGTAACACAAGTTAAAAGGCATTTTTTGTTTCATATATACTTTTTTAGTTTATATTTATATGTAGTTCTCATTTTGTTTCATATATATTTTTTAGTTTATATAAGTTCTCTACGTATGCCTCTGATTTTATTATTATTTATAAAACTTGGTTTAAGTTTATGTAACTTATTGTAAAGTAGGTAACACAAGTAAAATTATTTGAAATATTTTAAAATTTAGGTTATGTACGTATTTTAGTTTTTTTTAATAAACTTTGGTTTAGTTTTACGCAGTAAATTGTATTCTGTATGTAACAACGATAAAAGTATTAGGTTTTTGCACATATTTTAGTCGTAACACTGTCACTAGAATAGTAGACAGTTGACTAGATCACAAACTTGTTCGCAGGTTCGAATCTACTTACTACCGTTGCCTTTCCGTTGCCTTTTCGACCTAACGGTCGATCCTTCGACTTCGTCAGTCTCACTAACGTAAAGACGTTAAACAATTTATCCTTGTATATACACACTACGTAGTCATTCACTAATTGACGTATCAAAATACAAGGCCTGAACCAAAAATTCTTTGAGCATGAAATTTGACACGTAGGTATTGACCTAATTGTGGAAAAACTTAAAATGAAGGTGAAATTTTCAAAACTTGTCTGAATTTAATAAAATTGTATAATACAGTTTTTTTTATAGTGTTGTTGACAAATATGACAAATTTTTTTTATGTTTTAGGGATTGAAAATTTTTAAGTGATCCAACCATTTACGTACTTATTTTCAAAATATTTCGAAACCTGTTAACTTTAACTTTAATAAAGCAAAAATATGAAGAAAAATACATTTTTGTTGAAAAACTTTCTTTAACGAATTAAGATTGGGTTAAATAGGTTATAAAATATGTGAAATTAAAATTTGTAAATTCCATTTATGAAGTTGTAAAAATATGTGAAAGGTAAATATTTGTCTACAAAAATAACAAAGATTCAAAAGGAAAAACATGTTTATTTATAACATGAAAAATAATTACGTTTAGAACAGAATTAAAAAAAAGTGTTCGTTTGTCCGAATTCAATGACATTTAGTATCCCCTAATACAATTGTTTTTATAGCGTTGTTCACGAACAAAAAGACTAAAGAGGTTGGCCCACGATATGGGCAGGGGTGGACACCTAGCACACACACACACACACACACACCGCATATAATATGCAGACATATTTGTATATTACAATAAATTTAAGAAAGTTAACACTTGAAATAGTAAAATTCATAACTCTTTCAAAGTACATTTCCTTAATACAGTATGAAAGTAGCATATTGTATAGCGTGTTTTTTTATACCAGTAAGGAAAACCTTTAATACAAAATGAAAATTTACTTCAATAATTTTATATTAAATAAAAATTAATACAAAACTAATTACATTACTTTCACAAAACCGAATATTAATAATTCAGTTGCACTGGATAAGTAGTATAATGGCATTTAAATAATTATTATTCACACCTACCAATATATAATAACGTATAAAATGTCAGTGTTACACAGTTAACACTTGTCATAAAACTAAATACTAAATAAAGTTGGTCTGGGTAAGTAGTATAATGGCGTTTAAAATAATTTAAATATTTATTATTCACATCCTCCAATATATAATAAACGTATTGTTACACAGTTAACACTTGACACAAAACTAAGTAATTAAGTTGGACAAGGTAAGTAATATAATGGCGCAAACATATAAGTTTTCACTTCAAAAATACATTTTTAAAACAAAAATATGCATCAGTGCGTGATGCGTGACGGCAAACTGAATTTTTTTCCGTGCAAAACATAAATCCATACCCCGCCATAAGAAGTAGTCACTTCAAAAATATCAACGTAGTGTAATGTGAGGACATATATGGAGAATTCTTATTCTGTATAGTAGCTCGTTGACAGTTTTTAAAAGTTGAGTTACTTTCAAACGCATCAAAACAAAAAGCGAGAATGAAATAACCATTTGTTGTGTGGTGTGTTGCATAGTGTAAAACAAAGTTCTAAATAACGCATGCGCATTGTATAGTTCTTATAAAGATTCTTTCATAAAAGACTTTGGTAGTAGCTACGACACATTCTATACAGATTTATTGATTCGATTCTCCGTTACTAAATACAGAATTGTTGTTCGCACAAAGATACGGTATTATCAGTCTTGGGCTAGTTTAAGTTCACCCTCCTGACACGTGACCTGTGAATGACGTCATCCCATAGTCATAGTGACTCACCAGGTGGGGTAACCACCTGGATCATGGATCCCCGTCCACTTTGCTTGCTCATCATACACACCATCGCAGGATAAACGTTATCAGCAACGCGAAAGGTGTTTAGAGCGTGTTTTAAAAAATCGATAGTTTTACAGAACAGCTTTTATTGCAAACGTTTCAGTTTATTATTTAAAAATAGTTTTAAAAACAGAATGTTAGAAATAAGTGTATGAATGTACTTAGGGGTATTGCAACAGATACGTTATATGATATTCATAAGTAGTCGATAACATCACGAACGTAGTTAACAATATCGTAATTTAGTAAATTTACATTATTCAGTTAGTTCAGAAATCAACCGTTGCGCAGTTCACCTAATTAAGATTGTGAAAAATGACTCAGCTGCTCCAATTTATTCGATCCAGGTAGCCAATAATACTGTAGGTATGCCAATTTGGTTCCAAAAATAATCCAATTTACTCAATTTGGTTAGCCAATAACAGACACTACTTGTTGAATCAATGTTATTCAGATACTCAACCATATCTTATATACTACAATTTAATTGTTCATATACTCAAAAATACCACAGCTCCTTAATTTATTTGAATGAAGTTGCGATAATTTACTCGATTCATGTCATGTACTTAACAATATTAGGTACAAATTTACTTGATTAAGGTTACAATTTACTCGATTCATCTACTCAACAATATCAGGTACAAATTTACTTGATTAAGGTTGCGGCAATTTATTTGATTCGTGTACTCAACAATATTAGGTACAAATTTACTTGATTATGGTTGCGGAAATTTATTTGATTCGTGTACTCAACAATATTAGGTACAAATTTACTTCATTACGATTGCGGCAATTTATTTGATTCGTGCACTCAACAATATCAGTTACAAATTTACTTGATTAGGTTGCGGCAATTTATTTGATTCGTGTACTTAACAATATCAGGTACAAATTTACTTGATTAAGGTTGCGGCAATTTATTTGATTTGTGTACTTAACAATATCAGGTACAAATTTACTTGATTACGGTTGCGACAATTTATTTGAATCGTGTATTTAACAATATTAGGTACACATTTACTTGATTAAGGTTGCGGCAATTTATTTGAATCGTGTACTTAACAATATTAGGTACACATTTACTTGATTAAGGTTGCGGCAATTTATTTGAATCGTGTACTTAACAATATTAGGTACACATTTACTTGATTAAGGTTGCGGCAATTTATTTTATTCGTGTACTTAACAATATTAGATACAAATTTACTTGATTAAGGTTGCGGCAATTTATTTGATTCGTGTATTTAACAATATTAGGTACAAATTTACTTCATTAAGGTTGCGGCAATTTATTTAATTTGTGTACTTAACAATATCAGGTACAAATTTACTTGATTACGGTTGCGACAATTTATTTGAATCGTGTATTTAACAATATTAGGTACACATTTACTTGATTAAGGTTGCGGCAATTTATTTGAATCGTGTACTTAACAATATTAGGTACACATTTACTTGATTAAGGTTGCAACAATTTATTTTATTCGTGTACTCAACAATATTAGATACAAATTTACTTGATTAAGGTTGCAGCAATTTATTTTATTCGTGTACTCAATAATATTAGGTACAAATTTACTTGATTAAGGTTGCGGCAATTTATTTCATTTGTGTACTCAACAATATTAGGTACAAATTTACTTGATTACGGTTGCGGCAATTTATTAGATTCGTGCACTCAACAATATTAGGTACAAATTTATTTGATTAAGATTGCGGCAATTTATTTGATTCGTGTACTCAACAATATCAGGTACAAATTTACTTGATTATGGTTGCGGCAATTTATTTGAAACGTGTACTCAATAATATTAGGTACAAATTTACTTGTTTGAGGTTGCGGCAATTTATTTGATTCGTGTACTCAACAATATCAGGTACAAATTTACTTGATTACGGTTGCGACAATTTATTTGAATCGTGTATTTAACAATATTAGGTACACATTTACTTGATTAAGGTTGCGGCAATTTATTTGAATCGTGTACTTAACAATATTAGGTACACATTTACTTGATTAAGGTTGCGGCAATTTATTTTATTCGTGTACTTAACAATATTAGATACAAATTTACTTGATTAAGGTTGCGGCAATTTATTTGATTCGTGTATTTAACAATATTAGGTACAAATTTACTTCATTAAGGTTGCGGCAATTTATTTAATTTGTGTACTTAACAATATCAGGTACAAATTTACTTGATTACGGTTGCGACAATTTATTTGAATCGTGTATTTAACAATATTAGGTACACATTTACTTGATTAAGGTTGCGGCAATTTATTTGAATCGTGTACTTAACAATATTAGGTACACATTTACTTGATTAAGGTTGCAACAATTTATTTTATTCGTGTACTCAACAATATTAGATACAAATTTACTTGATTAAGGTTGCAGCAATTTATTTTATTCGTGTACTCAATAATATTAGGTACAAATTTACTTGATTAAGGTTGCGGCAATTTATTTCATTTGTGTACTCAACAATATTAGGTACAAATTTACTTGATTACGGTTGCGGCAATTTATTAGATTCGTGCACTCAACAATATTAGGTACAAATTTATTTGATTAAGATTGCGGCAATTTATTTGATTCGTGTACTCAACAATATCAGGTACAAATTTACTTGATTATGGTTGCGGCAATTTATTTGAAACGTGTACTCAATAATATTAGGTACAAATTTACTTGTTTGAGGTTGCGGCAATTTATTTGATTCGTGTACTCAACAATATCAGGTACAAATTTACTTGATTAAGGTTGCGACAATTTATTTGAATCGTGTACTCAATAATATTAGGTACAAATTTACTTGATTAAGGTTGCGGCAATTTATTTGAATCGTGTACTTAACAATATTAGGTACAAATTTACTTGATTAAGGTTGCGACAATTTATTTGAATCGTGTATTTAACAATATTAGGTACAAATTTACTTGATTAAGGTTGCGGCAATTTATTTGAATCGTGTACTTAACAATATTAGGTACAAATTTACTTGATTAAGGTTGCGGCAACTTCATATAAGTCTAAATGATGGTTACAATAAATATTATGAATATGATATTTAATTTAATATGAACTGTGAATGCAAATGAGCTATAGGGTGTTTTTTACTTAAAATGAGTTCAGGTTTTGGTGATTTAAGATATGCTACCCTAAGGTGATTAAATATCTTTATGTGTAACTAAAACTTCGATATTACAACACCAATACTCATGAAAACACTCAAGAATAAATGAATTACAAAAAGCACTAATGATCAACAGCGTGGATGATTTGTCATTTACGCACATTAGATGCTGACACGTTAAGTTATTCTTACTTCCCGATGTGTTTGGGATTTTCTATCGAATTTTTACACAAAATCGACCTTGCATCGTAAACCTCAGTCGTTGATTTTATTTTACTTTTAAAGGCAACATAGAAATTGTATTTAAACTAATTAAATTGAATTAATAAGTTAATAAGCTCAACAAATTGACATTCTTGTAAATAATTATGTTTATAAATTTATGTAACTAAACATTTTATATCTAATCGAATATGATTATCAATCACATTGTACATGCAACATTAGGCCTACCTTAAAATGGTTACAACGATCCCCAGCTATAAATACAGTAGCACGTCAGTACCATGACCCACAGCCTGTACAATATTACAAAGCGAAACAACTATAGGCACCATATTTTTTCCGAGGGGGTTGTTGACGGAAATGTTGTGTGATACGAACCCTTATACTAAATTAATTTTCGCCAGCGCCAATTAGATTCATCTCAAAAGAAGATCGTGCGCCGTGACAGTTAATAACGAGGGGTTGAGCTCAGTAGGCTACACTAAATAATTAGCACCTTCCATAACAGATGTCATCACTTGGTGCGACTCCTTAAACCACGTCCCCTTATCAAATAGGCCTAAAGGCTTTATTTATATGTTTTATTGAATCTTAGTGATAAACTTTACCAGAAAATGTTTTAGAAAAAATTGTCTATGGAGTCAGTGTGACTAAATAATTTATTTACAGTATTCTATAAAGGATCAAAACTTACTGCAACAATGTGTTTCTCCAATTAGCATATTTAGATCGATGTAAAACCTCATTTGTGAGTTGAAACAAATATAAAAAACAGTGTATAGAAAACGTTTAAGCAGACATTAAAGTAAAAACACCTAAAAATAATAAATTAGGCAACTGTTTGCTTGGTTTTTTTATTTAAATTGAAAAATGAGCTCTTGGAACATCGTAATTGTAATGGCCGTGAAATGAGCGTCGACAATAACTTTTAGAACCAGTTTTAAGTACGAAAAATCTTTAACACGCTTTACGCAAAGACATAAACTGAAATTTGGAATTATTGTTTCTTGGAAGTTGTACAGAAAAAGTAGAATAATAGTATGTCGATGAATTCAGTTTATGGTTTAAAATAAACAAAAAAATTACCCAATATATATTTTACAGTATTTTTGAAATCTGTATTTGTAGCACTTTTTTTAAAAAAGGCTGTAAAATTTTTAAATGTGGTTCTAATACTTTTTTAAGGGTTTATAAAGAAGTTTGCAAACACTTCTGTAATATTTTTAGATGTACATTTTTTTTTATTTTAAGGCGAAAAGCACATTGAGGCTATTATCGCCTCTGTAAATGTAAGTGAGTGTAAAGTGTTAAAGTCGCAAGTGTAGTGTTGTAAGTGTAAGTGTGTGTTAGACTCGGGTACCGCGAGGGACGTCTAAATCCTCTCAATAGGTACACCCTATGCGGGGTTTAGATATACAAAACTATATGTAGTATTTTTATTTACTTTGTTGCATCTAGTAAAAAAAACAATAACTTAGGTATAAACTTTTATTAGGATTGTGCTGTTAAACACGAAATCAATAATTTTCTCACTCACACAAGAGCGATAATGTGTTTGAAAAACGTCTGCTATTTTAAACGATGGATTAATAAGTGCACTATTTGTTCAAGATATGAAGTAACGTAGCTACAGCAATTAGTTATTTGTCAGTCCGAAGATAACCTGACACCAATATGCTCCTCGACTGTTCCGTTACTACATAACAGTAATCTTAGGTTTATGGTTTGCTTTTCTTGTGTCAGACGCCAATCGGACCTGTCTGGACCCACTGAAGTGTAATGGAAGGCCAATGTCACAATTGTTTATTAACGTTGAGCATACTTTTAATTAGTAAGTTGTACAGCATGCCAACTAAAAGTGATTCATATGTCTAAAACTGTTTGGCAGCGATCACAACCTAACATCTGCCAGTTAGAATCCGTTAGGTTCCCATACAGGGTGAGTGTACACAGGGTAGGGGTAGTAGGGGGTGTTCCCACGCAATGGGCACGGGGCTGGGATTTGCAGCACGCAGCCACCCTCCATCGCTGTGGAAATATTTTCTAGGCTACTCTTTGTGTATGTTTGGCTTTGGACTTTCCCAGACTCCTGAACCCAGTCACTGGATGATGCTGCGGTTATTTATTACAAGGGAGGGACATGAGTCGCGTCTACCAGGCGTGTTTATCAATTGTTTCAATATTGTTGTTCAAGATTACTGTGGACCGTTATAAATAGGTCACGAGAGTGGAAAATGTTGAAAAACATAACAAACTATTTCTCGCATTCCGTAACCCTCTTTTACCCCAAATGTCCGGATCGAAATCGATCGACTAAACGATAAAAAAAATCTGCCCAATTTCTTAAAATCGATTGATAGATAATTCAAAAATTATGATAATTAATGAAGATTCATAATTACTCAATGTATGAAATAAAAAAAGAAGAAATTTATGGTCCAACAGTAATTCATTTAATTTCAAGACACTTACTCTTGTTATGCACCTTCATTATACGACCACAGTTTCAGCAAAATATGGTTGAATTGATTTTGAGGAATTAAGTAAATTTTTTTACTTTCGTCTGTAGTTCCCGAGCCCAACGTTTTATTAAGAACTTAAAGAATAAATCGTTAGAGCTGATTTTGAAAAAATCCGATTTCAAGAGTTTTTTTAGCAAATATTTTATTGAATACTTCCGCACCAGTAAATATTCCAGAAATGTGAGATTTCGACTTTGAAATTCTCACAAATCCACCAAAAATCACCGTTTGTACAGCTCTTTTATAAGTGAGAAAATTACTGATTTCGTGTTCAACAGTTTTAACCTAATAAACTTTTGTACCTAAATTCAATGATTTTTTTTATTAAATACACAACAAAGTAAGTAAAAATACTAGATATAGATTTGTACTTGTAAAAATTACAAAATTAAAATCTTTTGTGCGAACAAACGCCCTTCTAAACTCTCAAAAAAGTATCAGAATCATTAAACAAAATTTTAAGCATTTTAAAAAAGGAAAATACTACAAAAATATATTTTAAAAATTCATTAAAATATAGATTGAGTAATTACCCCATTTTCATACACTTAGTATAGTAAATTATTTTCAGTTAAAATGGAGCTGCCAGTTAATTGTACTGCACACGGGCTGTTCCACCGCCAGTTTAGCCATTTGAAAGAAAGATGGGAAAATCGATATAATTTCTAACGAAACTTGTGATCAAAACCTGCAGTAGTGTCTGTACGAGAAGCTTGTAAGAAGTGTAACAACGTCGTTGTCAGTTCAAAAACTTAATTGTATAGTCACTGAAAATAAACAATAGATGAATAGGTCTCTGATTGACAAGAAAAGGAAGAAGCTATTTGTAAGTATCGAGTAGTCATTGAAGATGTCAATAAGAAATTGTATTACAATATTACAATAGAGAGTATAGAATAGTACACTCCAGTTCAGATTGCTATTTTGATCTATAAAAAACTTTATTATAATGATAAATCAGCTGTTTATGCTGCAGTAGATGCTACGTCTTGCTTATCCTTGTTCCCAAGTATTTTGATTCTGTTAGTACTGTGTACACAAAAGGAGCAGTTAAAAATGCTCATTATGATATTTTACATTAATTAAAGAACCTTAAGCTTCTCTTTTAGAAATGAAGACATACCCTAAGAAACTACATTTTGGAGGTTTGTCACTTCCTGGTGAAACTTTCGTAATGGTTTTTCGTTTGGACAGTGTTAGTGTGCGAAGCGACAGCGTCGAAAATGGTGGAAATACTAGGTATAAAGTCAATATATGTATCTGACACTATATGCCGACGATCTGATACTTCCATTTATTAATTACCAGGAGGTCCGGTCGAAATTTCACACTATGAAAATTTTAAATAAACACTGCGTTTTGAATAAGAGTAGTCGTTGGGGGTGACAGTAGTAGTTGGAAGGAAGGGAACCTATGTTTAAAAAATAAATCAAAAAGCGATCGGTTTGAAATAATAAGCACAAATTTATGAGACATTGTAGTATATACATTTCAATACTGATAATTGTTTTTAATAGCATTTTTTACAGGGCATTACAATACCTTGTTGTAAACGATATTTGATGTAAGAATGTAATCTTCTTGTACTTTTTTATTTCATTTTCTTTAATGAATACAAATATGTTAGCTGATTTAGTTACCCTTAAAAAGGCTACATACAATTTTTCGTGAGTAAAGAAGGCATTTGGTAAATATAAACCAGCTCTTTGAAGTGTTTGTCCCTGTTAAACGCAATTTTAATAGGTAACTGTCTTCTAGTCAATTAAAATGGCATGCTTGATAACTGTATTTTGACATTCTAATTGTACTTCGTATTTTATGATGTTCGTATTAACAATAGATAAATGCACGATGGAAGGAGAAATCACAAATATATTTGTGTAAAAACAGTGTCCAAAACATGTTTTTGGTATTCGAAATGCTTGTCCCGGTTTCTACGACAGGCAGGAACAGGGGACTGTCAGTAGGGCCACATAACCTATAAGTTTAACGACTTTTAAGTAAATATTGAAATTAATCTAAGCACATTATGAAAAAAGTGGCATTTGTAATGGGATTGTCTATTCGTGATTAATAAGTTAGCTTCGTAAAATATACAAAATATTGTCTGATTTGTGATGCCGCGCATGCGCATCCATGATGCCGTTTTGCCTATGACAGTTTCTTTTTATGTTAACATTTTCCACAAACAGTGTTAGCGCAAAATCGTTTTGCAATGTCAGAAGCCGGTTAAAAATCTTTCTAAAGCTACTTTATTTATGAATGTACGAACAGTATGTGCTGAGAAAAAGGGATGTTGACTCAAGAAATAATATATATGATTTGGTGCAAGGATCGAACAGGAAATATAAAATACATCCGTTGTAAATTCCTTGGAAAAACTGAAGCAGGTTACAGAATCGTGTATGCATTCTTTTTTAACTTAAACAACGCCAACTTTTTTGCAGAATCTTGTTATGAAGGTGTAGATTTTAAACATTGAGTGTCCCCAGCGAAAATGGAAACTTATCTGTGTGTATTATTAAGCATTTAAGCAGGACCTATACACGACTTACTTGGGAAACCAACTCGAGTAATTTGAACGTGTATCATGTTTTAGGGCTGGTTTTGATGTTGGATTTTGCGGGACGCGTGATGCGAGAAACACGTTTACATTGATATATAACAGTATATTTTGCGCGTCGCAAGTCTTATATTAAGTTAATTGTAATTAAAATTTTCTGTTTCCGCCGTTGATCGATTCTGGGAACTTGCGCGTGTGAGGTACACGCGATAACCACTACAGTACGAAAACTACGAAGAAATTTGATCGATTTAAGTGTATGAAATGATCGTTACTTTAACTTTGGTAGTTATATAAAATATTAGTTTTATATTAATCGTAAAGATCACCTGATTTCATTGAACAGCTGATAATAATAAGTTTCAGGTTGTAATTAAAATAAAAAAGGAAGAGAAAACATGATACATGATTTTTATTTTTAGTTCAGTAACAGATATTTCTTAATGCTTGTTATGAGTGTGAAGTCAGATTGTCATAAATCTGTAAGATAAAAAAATATTATTTTTGAAATTTACTTCTATCAGGTCACAGAGCCAAAATTACTTTAATTTTGTGATCGATTCGCTGTGAAATAGTACTAATAATAACAATCTACTGTTATAATTGTTACGTGTCTGATTTGTTAAGCCTGAAGAAGCATTATGATACACAATTAATACAAGCATATGATACAAGTTAATTAGAAAACAAAATTACGGACAACACTCCAAATGTTATTTATAAATTATTGAATTTGTCTCTCTGTAAAACAGCCTTCTTGATTGGCTACTGTATTAACTGCAGTAATCAAGGAAAGGGTTACTTACTCTTGTTAATATAATAGTACATCTTGATTGTATTCTATCCTGCTAAACCCAGATTAATTGAGTTTATTGAATAATTCAGTTTACAGTCACGCTTAAACTAATTAGCGTCGCATTTGCAAACGCTTGTTTGATAATAATGTTTGCATTGAACTTTACACGAACTTTCTGATCCAATTCTTCAATGATTGGAACTAAGAACCAGCTCGTAGTAACGATTATTTACTTTTAGAAATAAAAAAAACACTAATACTTTTCTTTCATAAACAAAGTTAATGATTTGCAGAACTAATCTCTTCAAAACTTTTATTGAAACTTTATGTCACAATCGAAACAAATTTAAAAAACCGACTGAACCATTTTGCAAATTTTCAAAAACTAATCGGTTTGAAAATTATCAATACAAATCATCAGTAGTGACGATTTTCTAAAAGACCTAATTTATAAAAGTCGTCACACAAAATTTTGTTCAAACTATGATTGTAACTCCTCTGAACCGGGTTTTCCGAAACTTGCAGGGAGCAAGAAATAATTGTAACAAAAACACTTTTCTGGTAATGGTTGAAACTAAAATGTAAATGCCCTTAACGAAGTTAAATCAAAGTCTTCAATCTTTGTTATCACTAATGACAAACTCAAGGTTTCATTAGCGACTAGGAAGTAGGATAACCACAAACTTATCACCAGCTGATACTACTAAGAAAAGTCTCTTTCTGAGGTTATGATGAAGTCTTCAATCTTTATTATCACCAATCACAAACCCAAGGTTTCATTACAGACCAGGAAGTAAAAACATAAAACCTTTTAGCACCAACTGATATATCCGGTAAAATCCCACGATGAGGTTATGTCGAAGTCTTCAATCAGAAGCCTAAGGTTTCATTAGAAATTAGGGAGTAAGATTAATATGAACATTCCTATAGCACCAGTGGATACTGCCATGTAAAACCCCTTTCTGAGGTTATGTCGAAGTCTTCCAATCTTTGGTATCAATAATCACAAGCCCAAGGTTTCATTGTGAATCAGGAAGTAGGATAAGCACAAACACCTCTATAGCACCAGCTGATACTTCCATGTAAAATCCCATGTGAGGTTATGTCGAAGTTTTCAATTTTTGTTATTTCCAATCACAAACCCATTAGGGACCACGAAGTAGAATATACACAAACATCTCTCTGGTATGTGAAGTCCGTTATCTAGGGTCTGGTGACTTCAATCTTTGTTATCTCCAATCACAAACCCATTAGGGACCACAAAGTAGGATATACACAAACATCTCTCTGGTATGTGAAGTCCGTTATCTAGGGTTCGGTGACTTCAATCTTTGTTATCACCAATCACAAACCAGAGGCTTCATTAGAAAGAGACTTTTTACCAAAAAATAGCTTTATTATTAACTCAAATACCTTTTTGTGCTGTCTAACACTACCATGTGTAGGCTCTTCACAATGTTATGCTGAAGTCTTTAACCTGTACCGCCAATATACTCTTAACTAATATTTTCCCTTATACATTTAGTAGGTATACTTTTGATTTACTTCTAAAATGTATTTAAAAAATGTAAAAGACTTTGGTTATAAATATCACTTCAAATGGCTACATTATAGAACTCAAATTTAAACAAAATCTTATGAACCAATTGTGTAAAATTAAAACGGTTTCCATTTTTATTTGTTTGTTTTTGTGTTTTTCATTAGCTTCCGAAAAAGATTTTGTAACAGTAGAGACAAATTTAGGGTACGTTTTATTTGGACATCTTAGGATTGCATTTGATCAAAATTGTTAGTACAGATTTTTTTGAAATTTTTGACAAAATAGCATCAAATAAAAATATTACGAAAATGTTTTCCGAAATATTCGTAACCTATATCTACTAACAAAAATTAAAAAAAAAACAGTTAATTGGTGTAGCATGTGCCCATAAATGGTCATAAATCAAAATATAAACTAAGTTCGGATTCACGGGGCTTGTACAAAAATCCAACAAAAGCTCAAACTACTTAACGTAGTAAGAACATAAAGTACAACATTTTTTCTGCTTTTTACCAAAACGTTACCACTGTATGAACTGTTAGATGTATTAGCCAGCCATTACATTAGTCTATGTTATGGGTTGCCGATATTTAAGCGGCTTACGTACGACAAAATGTAGGCTACATTAAAATCGCATTAAATATGCATAATGTTGGAGCTCAGAGAGGAGCCAGCTTACCTTGTAATAGCCAATGCATACAGATTGTTAGACTTTGTAGGGCGTTCGTTCGATGGCGAATAAATTAAGTCTGCTGGGGGGGATTTCGCTTTTCCAATTTTTCAGTTTAAATTAAATCACGGTTAGTCTTAAAAATAAAAAAAACTCAACTTCTCCTCATACACACGAATACTGTAACATTAACCATTCAAGGGAAATAATTTAGCTACTGAAGTCAAATAATATAATAACATAGTGACATAAAAATAAAACAGTATGGTGCACATCAGGGGTTCTCAACGGGGTCCAGGTGAACCCCTTGGGGGTCTATTGAACTTTGAAGGGGTTCGATTGAATTCCGGGGTCTATTGAGGGTCGATGAAATAAATTCAATTTTTAACACTTCATAAAAAATGAAAATGGTAAAAAAGCATTTTTTTTATTTGCAAATATCGATATTGTTATAGTGATATTGATTTTTCATTACAAAAAGAAATTAAATTAAAGAGAATTGGAACTGAAAATCAACTTTCAAACAAGTGGATATACTGAATTTTGGATTTGCAAAGACATTCGCACAAAATACGACAGATTAACAAGAATCAGCGGTATTGTTAGGATTTCCTAGGTCTTACTTGGTTGAGGCAGGATTTAGCTAAGTAAATAATTTATTGTGAAAGACGAGAAATCTATTCAAGATATCAGCAAGATTTACGATTAATATTAACAAATATTTCCCCGGATATAAGTAAGATAATCGACGCACATCAACCGCAACCATCTCATCAAAATTTTATGTATGATGATTTACATTTTATTTAAATTTCTGCTTCTATGAACATAATTATATCTTTAATGTATATCTAATAATACAAAATACACATTATTAAAAACAAATTGTATTACTGAATTGCTCCTAATACAAGCTTCATTTGCGGTGATATTTTACAACACATTGTAATCAAATGAGGGTCTACGGAATGAAAAAAAAAAAAAATAGGGGGTTGAAGTAGAAAAAATGTTGAGAAGCCCGGGTGTACAAATGCAGACTACAAAACTCTGTTTGAATTAATGTTGTTTAGTTGTTCCTTTACCTAAATTGTCTAAGAAAGGTAATTTATTTGTATTTATTTCAAGTTATCGGTTAGTGTGAAGAGTTAATGTACGTTTCACTTGACTTAGTAGTGTGATACGTTACTGTATTTATAGTATTTCACATGAGTGGCTAGTGTGATAATTTACTGTTTATAAAACTAGAATGTCTAAAGTAATGCATTACTGTCCCTATTACACTTGAGTTAATATTGTTATGCGTTACTGTATTTACAGTATTTCACATGAGTGGCTAGTGTGATGCGTTAATGTATATAAATCATTTGAGTGGCTAGAGTGATGCATTACTGTTCCTATTACATTTGAGTTACTATTGTTATGCATTTACTGTATTTACAGTATTTCACATGAGTAGCTAGTGTGACGAGTTACTGCATACGTTTAACTTGAGTGGCTAGAGTGATGTATTACTGTATCTATTACACTTAACAGTGAGATGCGTTACTATATTTACAGTAATTCACATGAGTGGCTAGAGTGACGAGTTACTGCATACATTTAACTTGAGTAGCTAGAGTGATTCATTACTGTATCTATTACACTTAACAATGAGATGCGTTACTGTATTTACAGTATCTTACATGAGTAGCTAGTGTGACGAGTTACTGCATACATTTAACTTGAGTGGCTAGAGTGATGTATTACTGTATCTATTACACTTAACAGTGAGATGCGTTACTGTATTTACAGTATTTCACATGAGTGGCTAGAGTGACGAGTTACTGCATACATTTAACTTGAGTGGCTAGAGTGATTCATTACTGTATCTATTACACTTAACAATGAGATGCGTTACTGTATTTACAGTATCTTACATGAGTAGCTAGTGTGACGAGTTACTGCATACATTTAACAAGAGTGGCTAGAGTGATGCATTACTGTATCTATTATACTTAACAGTGAGATGCGTTTACTGTATTTACAGTATTTCACATGAGTGGCAAGTGTGACGAGTTACTGCATACATTTAACTTGTGTGGTTAGAGTGATGAATTACTGTATCTATTACACTCAACAATGAGATGCGTTTACTGTATTTACAGTATTTCACATGAGTGGCTAGTGTGACGAGTTACTGCATACATTTAACTTGTGTGGCTAGAGTGATGTATTACTGTATCTATTACACTTAACAGTGAGGTGTGTTTACTGTATTTACAATATTTCACATGAGTATCTTGTGTGACGAGTTACTGCATACATTTAACTTGTGTGGTTAGAGTGATGAATTACTGTATCTATTACACTTAACAGTGAGATGCGTTTACTGTATTTACAGTATTTCACATGAGTAGCTAGTGTGACGAGTTACTGCATACATTTAACTTGTGTGGTTAGAGTGATGAATTACTGTATCTATTACACTTAACCGTGAGGTGTGTTTACTGTATTTACAATATTTCACATGAGTATCTTGTGTGACGAGTTACTGCATACATTTAACTTGTGTGGTTAGAGTGATGAATTACTGTATCTATTACACTTAACAGTGACATGCGTTTACTGTATTTACAGTATTTCACATGAGTGGCTAGTGTGACGAGTTACTGCATACATTTAACTTGAGTGGCTACAGTGATGCATTACTGTATCTATTATACTTAACAGTGAGATGCGTTTACTGTATTTACAGTATTTCACATGAGTGGCTAGTGTGACGAGTTACTGCATACATTTAACTTGAGTGGCTACAGTGATGCTTTACTGTATCTATTATACTTAACAGTGAGATGCGTTACTGTATTTACAGTAGTTCACATGAGTGGCTAGAGTGACGAGTTACTGCATACATTTAACTTGTGTGGCTACAGTGATGCATTACTGTATATATTACACTTAACAATGAGATGCGTTACTGTATTTACAGTATTTCACATGAGTGGCTAGTGTGACGAGTTACTGCATACATTTAACTTGAGTGGCTACAGTGATACATTACTGTATCTATTATACTTAACAGTGAGATGCGTTACTGTATTTACAGTAGTTCACATGAGTGGCTAGAGTGACGAGTTACTGCATACATTTAACTTGTGTGGCTACAGTGATGCATTACTGTATATATTACACTTAACAGTGAGACGCGTTTACTGTATTTACAGTATTTCACATGAGTGGCTAGTGTGACGAGTTACTGCATACATTTAACTTGTGTGGCTAGAGTGATGCATTACTGTATCTATTATACTTAACAGTGAGATGCGTTACTGTATTTACAGTAGTTCACATGAGTGGTTAGTGTGACGAGTTATTGCATACATTTAACTTGTGTGGCTAGAGTGATGAATTACGGTATCTATTACACTTAACAATGAGATGCGTTACTGTATTTACAGTATTTCACATGAGTGGCTAGTGTGACGAGTTACTGCATACATTTAACTTGTGTGGCTAGAGTGATGCATTACTGTATCTATTATACTTAACAGTGAGATGCGTTACTGTATTTACAGTAGTTCACATGAGTGGCTAGTGTGACGAGTTACTGCATACATTTAACTTGTGTGGCTAGAGTGATGCAATACTGTATCTATTACACTTAACAATGAGATGCGTTACTGTATTTACAGTATTTCACATGAGTGGCTAGTGTGACGAGTTACTGCATACATTTAACTTGTGTGGCTATAGTGATGCATTACTGTATCTATTACACGTAACAGTGAGACGCGTTTACTGTATTTACAGTATTTCACATGAGTGGCTAGTGTGACGAGTTACTGCATACATTTAACTTGTGTGGCTAGAGTGATGCATTACTGTATCTATTACACTTAACAATGAGATGCGTTACTGTATTTACAGAATTTCACATGAGTGGCTAGTGTGACGAGTTACTGCATACATTTAACTTGTGTGGCTAGAGTGATGTATTACTGTATCTATTACACTTAACAGTGAGATGCGTTACTGTATTTACAGTATTTCACATGAGTGGCTAGTGTGATGAGTTACTGCATACACTTAACTTGAGTGGCTAGAGTGATGCATTACTGTATCTATTACACTTAACAATGAGATGTGTTACTGTATTTACAGTATCTTACATGAGTAGCTAGTGTGACGAGTTACTGCATACATTTAACTTGAGCGGCTAGAGTGATGTATTACTGTATCTATTACACTTAACAGTGAGATGCGTTACTGTATTTACAGTATTTCACATGAGTGGCTAGAGTGACGAGTTACTGCATACATTTAACTTGAGTGGCTAGAGTGATTCATTACTGTATCTATTACACTTAACAATGAGATGCGTTACTGTATTTACAGTATCTTACATGAGTAGCTAGTGTGACGAGTTACTGCATACATTTAACAAGAGTGGCTAGAGTGATGCATGACTGTATCTATTATACTTAACAGTGAGATGCGTTTACTGTATTTACAGTATTTCACATGAGTGGCTAGTGTGACGAGTTACTGCATACATTTAACTTGTGTGGTTAGAGTGATGAATTACTGTATCTATTACACTTAACAATGAGATGCGTTTACTGTATTTACAGTATTTCACATGAGTGGCTAGTGTGACGATTTACTGCATACATTTAACTTGTGTGGTTAGAGTGATGAATTACTGTATCTATTACACTTAACAGTGAGGTGTGTTTACTGTATTTACAATATTTCACATGAGTATCTTGTGTGACGAGTTACTGCATACATTTAATTTGTGTGGTTAGAGTGATGAATTACTGTATCTATTACACATAACAGTGAGATGCGTTTACTGTATTTACAGTATTTCACATGAGTAGCTAGTGTGACGAGTTACTGCATACATTTAACTTGTGTGGTTAGAGTAATGAATTACTGTATCTATTACACTTAACAGTGAGGTGTGTTTACTGTATTTACAATATTTCACATGAGTATCTTGTGTGACGAGTTACTGCATACATTTAACTTGTGTGGATAGAGTGATGAATTACTGTATCTATTACACTTAACAGTGAGATGCGTTTACTGTATTTACAGTATTTCACATGAGTGGCTAGTGTGACGAGTTACTGCATACATTTAACTTGAGTGGCTACAGTGATGCATTACTGTATCTATTATACTTAACAGTGAGATGCGTTTACTGTATTTACAGTATTTCACATGAGTGGCTAGTGTGACGAGTTACTGCATACATTTAACTTAAGTGGCTACAGTGATGCATTACTGTATCTATTATACTTAACAGTGAGATGCGTTACTGTATTTACAGTAGTTCACATGAGTGGCTAGAGTGACGAGTTACTGCATACATTTAACTTGTGTGGCTAGAGTGATGCATTACTGTATATATTACACTTAACAATAAGATGCGTTACTGTATTTACAGTATTTCACATGAGTGGCTAGTGTGACGAGTTACTGCATACATTTAACTTGAGTGGCTACAGTGATGCTTTACTGTATCTATTATACTTAACAGTGAGATGCGTTACTGTATTTACAGTAGTTCACATGAGTGGCTAGAGTGACGAGTTACTGCATACATTTAACTTGTGTGGCTACAGTGATGCATTACTGTATATATTACACTTACCAGTGAGACGCGTTTACTGTATTTACAGTATTTCACATGAGTGGCTAGTGTGAAGAGTTACTGCATACATTTAACTTGTGTGGCTAGACTGATGCATTACTGTATCTATTATACTTAACAGTGAGATGCGTTACTGTATTTACAGTAGTTCACATGTGTGGTTAGTGTGACGAGTTACTGCATACATTAAACTTGAGTGGCTAGAGTGATGCATTACTGTATCTATTACACTTAACAGTGACATGCGTTACTGTATTTACAGTATTTCACATGAGTGGCTAGTGTGACGAGTTACTGCATACATTTAACTTGTGTGGCTAGAGTGATGCATTACTGTATCTATTATACTTAACAGTGAGATGCGTTACTGTATTTACAGTAGTTCACATGAGTGGCTAGTGTGACGAGTTACTGCATACATTTAACTTGTGTGGCTAGAGTGATGCATTACTGTATCTATTACACTTAACAATGAGATGCGTTACTGTATTTACAGTATTTCACATGAGTGGCTAGTGTGACGAGTTACTGCATACATTTAACTTGTGTGGCTAGAGTGATGCATTACTGTATCTATTACACGTAACAGTGAGACGCGTTTACTGTATTTACAGTATTTCACATGAGTGGCTAGTGTGACGAGTTACTGCATACATTTAACTTGTGTGGCTAGAGTGATGCATTACTGTATCTATTAAACCCGCCAACCTGGGCCCACATCGTTGGGAAGCCAGGCTCTGCCTGTCACAAGCCAGGACAAAGTGGCGAGTGATAGAGGAGTAACACCTCTTTAAAAAACCGGGGTCCATCTGGCTCCGGATGGTAGCACCCTGTAAGGGCCCCTGCCTAGGGTTACTAGGTGGAAAAGCATGAGCAATGGACAAACACGCGGAATGTAATACCCCAGGTGGCAGACCAGCTATTCTGGAAAATCCACCCTCTAAGGAGGTCGGTCCCGAGGATTCTGGGGGGGACCATCTATTGCTTGATGACAATCCTTTTAAGAGAAGTTCACTAATAAATAGATCTCCAAATTCATCTGGAAGTATATACAAGGAATCTAATGCTATCCTGTTAGAAGAAAACAAAGATATGCGCAAAAAACTTGAAGACATTGAGATTGTCATAAAACAGTTAAGGCAAGAAGTAATGCAGTTAAAAACAGAAAATGATATACTTAAGAAAGAAAAACTATTAAAATCTGCAAACCAACTGAAGTATTCAGTCGTGAAGAAAGATTTAGCAATCAAACGGAAGATGTTTCAAATAAAATTGATGCTGGTAACTCAAAACAGAGGAACAATACAGAGCCAATTAATTATGAGACAGATGAAGATGTGCTAGCTGAAGAAGTTGGTTGGATAACAAATAAAAGGAGGGAAAAGAAAAATCGCAAAAAAAGAAAAGCGAGTGAGTCACCCAATTGTTCTCCTGAGCAACTTGAGAGTAACAACCAACAAAATTGTTCTCAGTCAAATGTAAGAAAAGAGCCAAAACCTCCACCGGTAGTTATCAGCAGTGTAAAGAATTATGATAGGTTGTATACCATCCTAAAGGCAAAAGAAATCAAATTCAAAGCCATGTCCCTTAACAATGATCAAGTAAAGATTAATGTTGAGGATAGAGCAGCATTTAAGTTAACAATAGATTGTCTTCACGAACACAGCATGCAATGGCATTCGTATGAGGACAAGCAGACTCGAAATATAAGAGTCATGGCAAGAGGACTGCCTCCTTCTACCGATTCTCAGAAAATCATTAAAGAGCTAAAAGAACGAAAGCTTGCATGTGTAGATGCTGTCAACATAATGAAAAAGGAAAGAGTTAAAACAGGTGAAGGAACATTTGAAATCGTCAAAGTGCATTTACCGCTGTTTATGTTGTCTTTTGACCACAAAGAAGATATACAAGCCATATACAGGATCAAGGATATTCTTGAGATGACAGTCAAAATTGAGCCATTAAGAAGATCAAACTACATAGCTCAGTGTAAACGCTGCCAGTTGTATGGTCATACACAGAGATTCTGTAACAGAGAACCAAAGTGTGTAAAGTGTGCAGGCAATCATTTAACGCAGGAATGCACAAAAGAAGAGACACAAAACCCAAATGTGCTAACTGCCACGAAGAACACCCTGCCAACTATAGAGGATGTTTGGTAGCTAAAACATTCCAAGAAAGGAGAAACAGACTAGTACAAGAGAAATCCAATGATAAAGCTGGACGAAAACCTCACAAAACAAATCCGGAAGTTAGTAAGGGAACATCATACGCACGAATTGTTGCTGGTAATGAAGGACCACAAGTTAAAGAACACAATACAGATGAACTGTTATTAAAGATAATTTCTAGGTTAGATAAACAGGAGAAGATACTGGAATCCTTCAAAGAAAGGTTAAGTAAGCTCGAAAGTATTATACCACCCGTCGTAAGGAAGAAAAGTGGTAAATAAAGATCTTCGTATCGCAGTTTGGAATGCAAATGGAATCATACAGAAAAAACAGAATTAACAGCATTCCTAGATCTTCAACAAATTGATATATGTCTTATTTCTGAGACTCATTTAACAACGGAATCTTGTATTAAATTTAGAAACTATAATTTCTATCATAGCGTACACCCAGCGAATGCCGCTAGAGGAGGTAGTGGAATAATAATCAAAGCTAATATTTCTCATTATGAGGAATTTAAAATAGAAACTGAAGAAAACCAAGTCACGGCGATAACAATCAAAACTAGAAGAGGAAATATAATGATAGCTGCAATCTACTGCCCACCAAAACATAAGCAAAAAAAAGACAGCTATCTTAATGTTTTAAAGAGATTAGGAGATAGATTTTTAATTGGTGGTGATTTTAATGCCAAAAATACAGTGTGGGGTTCCAGGCTTACAACAGCTAAAGGCAAAGAGTTGCATGAAGCCGCTTCAGCGCTGGGTTGCAGTTATCAGTCTTCAGGGAAACCAACATACTGGCCTGCTGACCTGAAGAGGATCCCAGATCTGCTAGACTTCTTTATTTGTAGGAAGATATCACACAATTATATAACAATTGATGAAAACTTTGACCTGGAGTCAGATCATTCACCAATAATTCTAACACTTAGCGAAAATATCATTAAAACTGAAAGGGGTCCCACACTGGTTAACAAGAACACAGATTGGGAGGGCTTCCAAGAAGCACTGAATACACACATCTGTTTAAAGGTACCGCTCAAGACCAATGGACAGTTGGATCAAGAAGCTGCCAAATTTGAAAAGGATATTCAGCAAGCAGCCTGGGCAAATACCCCGGATGTCAGAAGATGTATGGCTGGTATCAGTTATCCTAAAGAAATTACGGAGTTAGTAGCTGTTAAAAGGAAATTAAGGAAAAGATGGCAACATACACGCTCGCCTGAAGACAAAAATAGGTTAAATAATGTTGCTCAAAGGTTAAGAAGGGAAATCTTGCAATTTAAAAACGAGTCCATAAATAAATACCTAAGTAATGTAACGCATACTAAGGAAACGGACTATTCGCTCTGGAGAGCCATTAAAAAATTTAAACGACCTTGCATACATAGTCCCCAATTAGGTCTGCAGATGGAACCTGGGCGAAGGATAAACAAGGAAAGCAGATGTATTCGCTACATATTTAGAACAAGTATTCCAACCTAATATAAACTTTCAATCTCAACAAGAAAATATAACAAATAGAATTAATCTTGACTATAATGTACTTTCACAACAAAATAATGAACATAAAATAGATCTTGTAACTAAAGAGGAAGTGGCTAGGGAAATTAAATTTAACATAAATTCAAAAAAAGCCCCTGGTTACGATTTAATAACTGGAGTAGTACTGAAACAGTTACCAAGGACAGCCATTATAAAACTTACTAACCTTATAAATGCAGCTTTCCGGTTGAAGCATGTACCAGACGTCTGGAAAATGGCCGAGGTAATTATGATCCCGAAGCCCGGCAAGCCACCTAATGAACCTACATCATATAGACCAATCTCACTAATTCCAAAAGTTTCAAAGGTATTTGAAAAACTGTTACTTAAAAGACTCAAACCAGTTATAGAGATAAACAATCTCATACCTACCCATCAGTTTGGGTTTAGGGATAAGTACTCAACTATTGACCAAGTGCACAGAATAACCAACATTATTGAGAAAGCATATGAAGAAAAGAAAATTTGCTCCGCCGTGTTCTTAGACGTTGCCCAGGCCTTTGATAAGGTCTGGCACGAAGGGCTAATCTCTAAGCTGGAAAAATATTGCCAAAAACATATTCTGAAATTTTGAAGTCCTACATAATTGGCAGAATGTTTTGGGTTAGGCAGGAGGAACATTCTCTAGCATGAGAGAGATTAAGGCAGGTGTACCTCAGGGCAGTGTTCTGGGACCCTTGCTTTATCTTCTCTACACAGCTGATATCCCGCAGCCGGATTGTGTGTCAATCGGCACATTTGCTGATGACACAGTTTTCTTGGGTGTGGGAGACAGTAGTAAAGTAGCAGCTGTAAAACTGCAACAAGCATGCGATGAGTTCGTTACCTGGACCAAAAAGTGGCGAGTTAAAATTAATGAGGGTAAATCGGTGCATGTTGACTTTACTTATAAAAAGGATAAGTATGTTCCGATAGTAATTAATAGCACAAATATTCCATTCAATAACACTGCAAAGTATCTTGGAATGAACTTAGATGTGAAGCTGCGATGGGCAGAGCACATAAAAAAGAAAAGGACAGAACTTGACATAAAGTATAAAAAAATGTACTGGCTGATTGGTAGGAAATCACAACTGTCAGTACACAATAAACTTGTATTATACAAACAAATACTTAAGCCCGTATGGTCCTATGGGATCCAGCTTTGGGGTTGTGCAGCTAAAACACAAATCAAAAAAATCCAAGTCTTCCAAAATAAAGTTTTAAGGAACATTGTTGACGCCCCATGGTATTATCGTAATGACGACCTTCACAGGGACTTAAAAATTCCAACAATCAGAGAAGAAGCTAAGAGACTGGCAGGAAAGCACGAGGAGAGACTCCACTCACACATCAGCACTGATATTCTGCAGCTCCTGGAAAACACTCATTTAGAGAGAAGGCTAAAAAGACAGCAACCGTTTGAACTGGTTTAGTGTAAATACTGGGACCTCTGTTGGGAGTTCTCAGTTGTGATTAATTTATTTTAGAATAATATTGTAGGTTAGTCATCTAGTGACTAGTGACAATTGTATAGTAATAATAATAAATTATTATTATAAATAAAAAAAAAAAAAAAAAAAAAAAAAAACTGTATCTATTACACTTAACAGTGAGATGCGTTACTGTATTTACAGTATTTCACATGAGTGGCTGGAGTGACGAGTTACTGCATACATTTAACTTGAGTGGCTAGAGTGATTCATTACTGTATCTATTACACTTAGCAATGAGATGCGTTACTGTATTTACAGTATCTTACATGAGTAGCTAGTGTGACGAGTTACTGCATACATTTAACAAGAGTGGCTAGAGTGATGCATTACTGTATCTATTATACTTACCAGTGAGATGCGTTTACTGTATTTACAGTATTTCACATGAGTGGCTAGTGTGACGAGTTACTGCATACATTTAACTTGTGTGGTTAGAGTGATGAATTACTGTATCTATTACACTTAACAATGAGATGCGTTTACTGTATTTACAGTATTTCACATGAGTGGCTAGTGTGACGAGTTACTGCATACATTTAACTTGTGTGGTTAGAGTGATGAATTACTGTATCTATTACACTTAACAGTGAGGTGTGTTTACTGTATTTACAATATTTCACATGAGTATCTTGTGTGACGAGTTACTGCATACATTTAACTTGTGTGGTTAGAGTGATGCATTACTGTATATATTACACTTAACAGTGAGATGCGTTTACTGTATTTACAGTATTTCACATGAGTAGCTAGTGTGACGAGTTACTGCATACATTTAACTTGTGTGGTTAGAGTGATGAATTACTGTATCTATTACACTTAACAGTGAGGTGTGTTTACTGTATTTACAATATTTCACATGAGTATCTTGTGTGACGAGTTACTGCATACATTTAACTTGTGTGGTTAGAGTGATGAATTACTGTATCTATTACACTTAACAGTGAGATGCGTTTACTGTATTTACAGTATTTCACATGAGTGGCTAGTGTGACGAGTTACTGCATACATTTAACTTAAGTGGCTACAGTGATGCATTACTGTATCTATTATACTTAACAGTGAGATGCGTTACTGTATTTACAGTAGTTCACATGAGTGGCTAGAGTGACGAGTTACTCCATACATTTAACTTGTGTGGCTAGAGTGATGCATTACTGTATATATTACACTTAACAATGAGATGCGTTACTGTATTTACAGTATTTCACATGAGTGGCTAGTGTGACGAGTTACTGCATACATTTAACTTGAGTGGCTACAGTGATGCATTACTGTATCTATTATACTTAACAGTGAGATGCGTTACTGTATTTACAGTAGTTCACATGAGTGGCTAGAGTGACGAGTTACTGCATACATTTAACTTGTGTGGCTACAGTGATGCATTACTGTATATATTACACTTAACAGTGAGACGCGTTTACTGTATTTACAGTATTTCACATGAGTGGCTAGTGTGACGAGTTACTGCATACATTTAACTTGTGTGGCTAGAGTGATGTATTACTGTATCTATTACACTTAACAGTGAGATGCGTTACTGTATTTACAGTATTTCACATGAGTGGCTAGTTTGACGAGTTACTGCATACACTTAACTTGAGTGGCTAGAATGATGCATTACTGTATCTATTACACTTAACAATGAGATGCGTGACTGTATTTACAGTATCTTACAAGAGTAGCTAGTGTGACGAGTTACTGCATACATTTAACTTGAGTGGCTAGAGTGATGTATTACTGTATCTATTATACTTAACAGTGAGATGCGTTACTGTATTTACAGTAGTTCACATGAGTGGCTAGAGTGACGAGTTACTGCATACATTTAACTTGTGTGGCTACAGTGAGGCATTACTGTATATATTACACTTAACAATGTGATGCGTTACTGTATTTACAGTATCTTACATGAGTAGCTAGTGTGACGAGTTACTGCATACATTTAACAAGAGTGGCTAGAGTGATGCATTACTGTATCTATTACACTTAACAATGAGATGCGTTACTGTATTTACAGTATTTCACATGAGTGGCTAGTGTGACGAGTTACTGCATGCATTTAACTTGTGTTGCTAGAGTGATGCATTACTGTATCTATTACACGTAACAGTGAGACGCGTTTACTGTATTTACAGTATTTCACATGAGTGGCTAGTGTGACGAGTTACTGCATACATTTAACTTGTGTGGCTAGAGTGATGTATTACTGTATCTATTACACTTAACAATGAGATGCGTTACTGTATTTACAGTATTTCACATGAGTGGCTAGTGTGACGAGTTACTGCATACACTTAACTTGAGTGGCTAGAGTGATGCATTACTGTATCTATTACACTTAACAATGAGATGCGTTACTGTATTTACAGTATCTTACATGAGTAGCTAGTGTGACGAGTTACTGCATACATTTAACTTGAGTGGCTAGAGTGATGTATTACTGTATCTATTACACTTAACATTGAGATGCGTTACTGTATTTACAGTATTTCACATGAGTGGCTAGAGTGACGAGTTACTGCATACATTTAACTTGAGTGGCTAGAGTGATTCATTACTGTATCTATTACACTTAACAATGAGATGCGTTACTGTATTTACAGTATCTTACATGAGTAGCTAGTGTGACGAGTTACTGCATACATTTAACAAGAGTGGCTAGAGTGATGCATTACTGTATCTATTATACTTACCAGTGAGATGCGTTTACTGTATTTACAGTATTTCACATGAGTGGCTAGTGTGACGTCTTACTGCATACATTTAACTTGTGTGGTTAGAGTGATGAATTACTGTATCTATTACACTTAACAATGAGATGCGTTTACTGTATTTACAGTAGTTCACATGAGTGGCTAGAGTGACGAGTTACTGCATACATTTAACTTGTGTGGTTAGAGTGATGAATTACTGTATCTATTACACTTAACAGTGAGGTGTGTTTACTGTATTTACAATATTTCACATGAGTATCTTGTGTGACGAGTTACTGCATACATTTAACTTGTGTGGTTAGAGTGATGAATTACTTTATCTATTACACTTAACAGTGAGATGCGTTTACTGTATTTACAGTATTTCACATGAGTAGCTAGTGTGACGAGTTACTGCATACATTTAACTTGTGTGGTTAGAGTGATGAATTACTGTATCTATTACACTTAACAGTGAGGTGTGTTTACTGTATTTACAATATTTCACATGAGTATCTTGTGTGACGAGTTACTGCATACATTTAACTTGTGTGGTTAGAGTGATGAATTACTGTATCTATTACACTTAACAGTGAGATGCGTTTACTGTATTTACAGTATTTCACATGAGTGGCTAGTGTGACGAGTTACTGCATACATTTAACTTGAGTGGCTACGGTGATGCATTACTGTATCTATTATACTTAACAGTGAGATGCGTTTACTGTATTTACAGTATTTCACATGAGTGGCTAGTGTGACGAGTTACTGCATACATTTAACTTAAGTGGCTACAGTGATGCATTACTGTATCTATTATACTGAACAGTGATATGCATTACTGTATTTACAGTAGTTCACATGAGTGGCTAGAGTGACGAGTTACTGCATACATTTAACTTGTGTGGCTAGAGTGATGCATTACTGTATATATTACACTTAACAATGAGATGCGTTACTGTATTTACAGTATTTCACATGAGTGGCTAGTGTGACGAGTTACTGCATACATTTAACTTGAGTGGCTACAGTGATGCATTACTGTATCTATTATACTTAACAGTGAGATGCGTTACTGTATTTACAGTAGTTCACATGAGTGGCTAGAGTGACGAGTTACTGCATACATTTAACTTGTGTGGCTACAGTGATGCATTACTGTATATATTACACTTAACAGTGAGACGCGTTTACTGTATTTACAGTATTTCACATGAGTGGCTAGTGTGACGAGTTACTGCATACATTTAACTTGTGTGGCTAGAGTGATGTATTACTGTATCTATTACACTTAACAGTGAGATGCGTTACTGTATTTACAGTATTTCACATGAGTGGCTAGTTTGACGAGTTACTGCATACACTTAACTTGAGTGGCTAGAATGATGCATTACTGTATCTATTACACTTAACAATGAGATGCGTTACTGTATTTACAGTATCTTACAAGAGTAGCTAATGTGACGAGTTACTGCATACATTTAACTTGAGTGGCTAGAGTGATGTATTACTGTATCTATTATACTTAACAGTGAGATGCGTTACTGTATTTACAGTAGTTCACATGAGTGGCTAGAGTGACGAGTTACTGCATACATTTAACTTGTGTGGCTACAGTGATGCATTACTGTATATATTACACTTAACAATGTGATGCGTTACTGTATTTACAGTATCTTACATGAGTAGCTAGTGTGACGAGTTACTGCATACATTTAACAAGAGTGGCTAGAGTGATGCATTACTGTATCTATTACACTTAACAATGAGATGCGTTACTGTATTTACAGTATTTCACATGAGTGGCTAGTGTGACGAGTTACTGCATACATTTAACTTGTGTTGCTAGAGTGATGCATTACTGTATCTATTACACGTAACAGTGAGACGCGTTTACTGTATTTACAGTATTTCACATGAGTGGCTAGTGTGACGAGTTACTGCATACATTTAACTTGTGTGGCTAGAGTGATGCATTACTGTATCTTTTACACTTAACAATGAGATGCGTTACTGTATTTACAGTATTTCACATGAGTGGCTAGTGTAACGAGTTACTGCATACATTTAACTTGTGTGGCTAGAGTGATGCATTACTGTATCTATTACACGTAACAGTGAGACGCGTTTACTGTATTTACAGTATTTCACATGAGTGGCTAGTGTGACGAGTTACTGCATACATTTAACTTGAGTGGCTAGAGTGATGTATTACTGTATCTATTACACTTAACAGTGAGATGCGTTACTGTATTTACAGTATTTCACATGAGTGGCTAGTGTGACGAGTTACTGCATACATTTAATTTGTGTGGCTAGAGTGATGCATTACTGTATCTATTACACGTAACAGTGAGACGCGTTTACTGTATTTACAGTATTTCACATGAGTATCTTGTGTGACGAGTTACTGCATACATTTAACTTGTGTGGCTAGAGTGATGCATTACTGTATCTATTACACTTAACAGTGAGATGCGTTACTGTATTTACAGTATTTCACATGAGTGGCTAGTGTGACGGGTTACTGCATACATTTAACTTGAGTGGCTACAGTGATGCATTACTGTATCTATTATACTTAACAGTGAGATGCGTTTACTGTATTTACAGTATTTCACATGAGTGGCTAGTGTGACGAGTTACTGCATACATTTAACTTGAGTGGCTACAGTGATGCATTACTGTATCTATTACACTTGAGTTAATATTGTTATGCGTTCCTGTATTTACAGTATTTCACATGAGTGGCTAGTAGTGTGAGTTACTGTACTTATTTCAATCGAGTGGCTGGAGTGATGAGTTACAGTATTATTTGACTTTAGTTTCTGATTACTTTTATTTTAGTGACCAGTGTTTACAAGTTATTGTAATTGTATATATTTCTCATTATGTGGCAGGTGTTATGTAATGTTTATTTGTTGCCGTTATAACTAGTTATTTTAGATAACTTTATACGAATTACATTTTATTTGCTACTGTTACAACAAGTTACTGTAGATACCTTTATATTAGTTATTTTTATTTGTTACTGTATATTAAGTTATTGTAGATAACTTTCTACGAATTACTTTTTATTTGTTACTGTTGTAGCAAGTCATTGTAGATATTGTTTTATTAGTTACTGTTTATTTATGCTACTGCTGTAAGACGTTATTGTAGATAACTTCATAGGGATTATTTTGTATTTCTTATTGTTGCGACAAGTTATTGTGGATAGCTTTATACTGGTTACTGTGTATTCGTTACTGTTGTAACAAGTTATTTTAGATAACTTTATAGGAATTACTAACAAGTTATTGTAGATATCTTTATAAACTATAGCGTGCTAAACGTGCACAAGATACGGTTGTCTATCTACACGCATTAATGATGTTAGGAAATCATGTAGTAACTGAAAGCCTAAATTATGTCTTATAATTCGAACGTACAAAATCATGTTGTCATTTGTCCGGCAGCTATTAATGTCACATTCATTAGCGCACAGTACACGCAAGCTTTCTGATAGATTTATAGTGCACAGCGTTTGTGCTAATGGAAATATTTAGAGTGGAAAAACTGTTATCAATATATGGGTTGTCTAGTTATCCACCGTACAGGAAGTCAGTATAAGCAAACAGTATTTTAAAACGCACTCGAAGAAAAACAACGACGAAGTGTAAGGAAGCAGTACAAGCTTTCTTTAATTCGGATTATTTAACCGGAAAAACAGAGCGATGCCATTAGATCTGTCTTAAGAAAAGATACATAAATTATTATTGAAATACAAGTTTTTTTTCTAATTAAGTCTAAATAAAGTTATCAAACACATAAAAAATATGGCTCTTTAATACGTCTTTAAAGTCGCCTCTAGCCAAATACACAGAATCTATTGTCTAAGAAATTTTGGTGCTAATTACAAAAAGAAAAAAAATGGAAAAGTGGAAGTAGAAAAAATGTATGCAGTGACTCGTCACACTAGCCACTCATGTGAAATACTGTAAATACAGTAACGCATCTCATTGTTAAGTGTAATAGATACAGTAATGCATCACTCTAGCCACACAAGTTAAATGTATGCAGTAACTCGTCACACTAGCCACTCATGTGAAATACTGTAAATACAGTAACGCATCTCATTGTTAAGTGTAATAGATACAGTAATGCATCACTCTAGCCACACAAGTTAAATGTATGCAGTAACTCGTCACACTAGCCACTCATGTGAAATACTGTAAATACAGTAACACATCTCATTGTTAAGTGTAATAGATACAGTAATGCATCACTCTAGCCACACAAGTTAAATGTATGCAGTAACTCGTCACACTAGCCACTCATGTGAAATACTGTAAATACAGTAACGCATCTCATTGTTAAGTGTAATAGATACAGTAATGCATCACTCTAGCCACACAAGTTAAATGTATGCAGTAACTCGTCACACTAGCCACTCATGTGAAATACTGTAAATACAGTAACGCATCTCATTGTTAAGTGTAATAGATACAGTAATGCATCACTCTAGCCACACAAGTTAAATGTATGCAGTAACTCGTCACACTAGCCACTCATGTGAAATACTGTAAATACAGTAACGCATCTCATTGTTAAGTGTAATAGATACAGTAATGCATCACTCTAGCCACACAAGTTAAATGTATGCAGTAACTCGTCACACTAGCCACTCATGTGAAATACTGTAAATACAGTAACGCATCTCATTGTTAAGTGTAATAGATACAGTAATGCATCACTCTAGCCACACAAGTTAAATGTATGCAGTAACTCGTCACACTAGCCACTCATGTGAAATACTGTAAATACAGTAACGTATCTCATTGTTAAGTGTAATAGATACAGTAATGTATCACTCTAGCCACACAAAAATGGAAAAGTGGAAAAAGTAACTCTATTTTCTCAAAATTTGGCAAAAATTTGTAAAAATAATGTTTTTATTGTAAATGTTGGTCGGTAATAAATATTATTAATTATAAAGATTTAAATATAAAATATCTTCAAAATCTTTTTTTATAAAATATATGACACAATTCAGAGATTTAAACAACCTAGATCTACATTTTCACTAAAATCAGTCAGTTAAAATCCGAATGGGGAGTCAAGGTTTGATTTTATTGTGTCTGATTTCCTCCTGAACCATTTTTTTAAATATTTCACATTTACTATAAAAAATTTAGACATTCAGCTTACAATTCGACCAAATTTTGATCAAAATCTAATGAACTGAGTGTGAAAAATTATAAAGATTTTTCAGTTTACTTGCCAGTAGCTCATAAACTGTTTTTTTTTCAAAGCTATATAACCCCCCATGTATTGTTCAGGTATTTATGAACTGTATTTCAGCAAAATTTGATCAAAATTTGTTAGAGCCAATTTTAACGAATTCGATTTTTAATAGTTTTTGAAAAAAAGGGTTTAAATTTCTTTTGTTGAACAATTAAAAATGGTCTTCGAAATACGGGCGCACGTACACACACACACACACACACACACACACACACACACACACACACACACACACACACACACACACACACACACACACACATATGTACATTTGTATCTGTAGCAACAGACATAACGATTGATCCTATTTTGCACCAAAATTACGTCCACGAATATCAAAGTAAAAACCACTCTCTTGCACTCAGGTTAACCTAAAAACGTAAGGATCGTTCAAAACTTCAAAGTAAATTTTTTATTAATCGACGAACTTCCTTTATGTGCGCGGTTGTTTACGTGCAATAACTTGAACACAAAACATGCTATGTAAAGGTTACAACTGTATTCTTGTTTTAAATTCATGTAAGTATTTTGGGTCTCAAAAGTAATGGTTGTTATAAATTTACTGTTAATTAAAGCAAGTAAAATCAGCAGACATTTTATTTTGTTAGTTTATAATTTTCAATAGTAAGCATGCACGCAAATTTCTATAACGTTTCTAACATTAATAAAATCATATTGAAATAAACACAAATATTTGATTAGGAAATGATTGCACGTGTTTAATGGCATAATATTGCTTAGGCAAAGCAATATCGGTTAGCGAGAGTTTAATATCAACATACGCTATTAATAGGGGAATGCAGCTAGAGTAACCTATGGACTTGGGGGTACAATGCCGGCAATGTTTGTATCACGTGATATTGAAAGTCAAAGGCTTTGTTGTCATGACGCCGTGACAGTTAGAAACCCGTGAATAACTTCTAGTAGTTTTAAATCTAATTATATTTTGTTGTCATTTAATTTAAAAATGTTTTCTGTACCTCTAAACATATTCCCTTAACAGGGCTTATAAAAATGAGAGTATAATGGACAAAAATCAGAGACTTAATAATATGTTACCTTATGTATCCACTACAAGAAACCTATTCGATAAAATTTAAGTGTGTGTGTGTGTGTGTGTGTGTGTGTGTGTGTGTGTGTGTGTGTGTGTGTGTGTGTGTGTTGAAACGGAATTTACTGTCACTATTAAACTTAGTTAATACTAGGCAGAAACTGTTCGACAAAAATTGAAGTAATAAATGTTTGTAATAGCAGAGTTGTACAGTGGGCAGTGCAGAGAGACGCACAAAACAAACATTAGATAAGCGTGCTGACCGCTGTAACCTGAACAAAAATAAGCCGGAGACAACGGGTTAAATACTGAACCGACAGTTCCGTACTGCAACGCGAACTTATACAAAATTTTAAAAGAAAGGGAATTTGTAAAAATTAGCAAATGGCGGAAAACTGTTAATATGAAAATGATTTCTGCACTAGTTAATAGCTACAAATAAAATAACAAGAATAAGTTTTTCCTTAAAAACCCCGTAGTTTAGAAGTTATTAGCCAATATTTGAAATTAGCATATTTTGTTGAATAATAAATTTTGTAAATAATTTTAGGTTAACAAATTGTGCAGTAATTGAAGAACTTATACTATAGAATAGTGTAGAACTAAACACAGTATTAGGGTTATTAAAATGTGTTAAAGGGTTAAGATCAAATGGTCAAAATAAGTTTTAAATCAATGAGATTGCAAACTAAATGGAGGACAGGGTTCTAGTTTAAATAAATTTTGTAAAATAAACTTAAATTCTGGAAGAGTATAAATTCCAGTATTCTGCAAGAGTACTGGACAGATAAAAATAGGGACAAGAATCAGACTTAACTGCCTGGCCTTTGCAGACGATCTAGCACTCCTCTCAAATAGTTGGGAAGAAACGGAACAGCAAATCAAATCGCTGAAAAACATAGCAGGAAAGGTCGGCTTACAGATATCCTTCGAAAAGACGGAAATAATGCCGACTAAAAAGTCAGAACAAAAGTCTATAAAAATAGAAGGCGAAGGAATACAGATAGTGGATAATTTTAAGTATTTGGGAGAAAATATCACTAGAAACATAGCCGAAAAACTGGCAATAAAAAATAGAACGAACAAATTAAAGAAGGCCCTACAGTTAACTTGGGGGAACGTATAAGAAAAAGTCGCTTTCCATAAGTCGAAAATCAGACATTATAATACGGTCACAAAACCGGAAGTGACGTATGCCGCGGAAACGTTATTTAATCTAAGAAGCCGAAACAGAACAGAGGAGCTTCAAAAAGTGGAAAGAAAAATATTGAGAATCATTATCAACAAAAAACACATGGTAGAATGAACATACAGACTGCTGCCAAGTTCAGCCATCTATCAGGATAATGAACAGATGTTAGATAATATTAGAAAGAGAAGACTGCTTTTTTATGGACACCTAATAAGGCTATCAGAAGAAAGACTGACGAAGAAACTCCTAAATTACCAACTCAAGATGAAAGTAAAGAATGAGTGGCTTAAGAAAGTGGAACAGGACCAAAAAGAATTAGGGATAACGGAGGAACGTCTGAAAGAGGGAAGGGGAAAACCAATCCTTAGGAATAAAAACACCAGATTAAAATTTAAAGAAGAAACAAAAAGAGTTGCCTTTTACTCTGAGGAAGTTAGACTACAGAGATCTATAAGACTGAAAAAGTATTGGGAGAATCTCAAAAACCTAAAAGAACCAAAGTTGAAAGCCCAAAAGAACCAAAATTGACTAAATGTACTCCATTGAGGGCTAAATTTTAAGAAAAAAAACTTAAATTCATAGATACCAGATAACTTAAAAAATAACACTAATAAAATAAAACGGAAGGAAATATTAAATAAATTCATGGTTAAAATTGTTCATAAATTAGTATAATTGAATTGTTAACTTAGAACATAATACCTACAACAGTCATTAAATCCAGATATGTTAACAAATCTGGTGTGAAAATAAATATTGGTAAAGTAAATTGAGCTAGGTTAACGAACGGTTAGGAAAACTAAATTAGAGTATAAATAGGAATGATAAATCCTAAAATAGGTGCAAATCAAGAAAAATAAGGGATTATACAATTGACTACAATAGTAAAAAATACAAAAAGCAGAATAAGTTTGCAACTAGGAAAGATACAACTTCCATTCAAGTTTCTAAAGAATCAGTAAGAAATAACAAAGATTTTAGGGGTGGATGGAGTGAAAAGTTACAGCTGTTAAGAAAAACGGCCAAAAATGTGCTAGTGTCTAGTAGTAGGAGAATATATATATATATATATATATATATATATATATATATATATATATATATATATATATATATAAGGCTATATATATATTAAGGCGAAAAGCACATTGAGGCTATCATCATGTAGGTGTGAGTGTGAAGTGTTAAAGTCGTAAGTGTAAAGTCGTGTGTAGAGTTATAAGTGTAAGTGTATGTTAGACTCGGGTACCGCGAGGAACGTCTAAATCCTCTTAATAAGTGCAACTAGTCTGAACCCCCCTTCGTGGAGTAGGGAGAAGATAAGGTCTACATCAGAGATTACAGCATGGAAGGGTTATACCCACCTAAATGGTAGAAATAAAAATTAAATGAAAATAAAACAAAGTAATTAAGACAAAAGCTGTTTATCCAGTAATAGTTGACCTTGAAAGAAAGTGGCATTAGCGCTCGACACCTTTTGAAGGAAATTGCGATTGTTTTCGGAGAAAAGGGGAAAGTAACAGAATAGGGAAATTTTGGTCTCCCTTACAAGCGCTAGAAATTGAGGAGGCTCCATACACCGGTGGGTCTCGTCAATGTACTTTTGGAAGTTAAACGGCGAGGATGTGTCACGCGTGTTCGCGTGTCCGATAGAGCTACCGCGGGGAAACTGTCTATTTGCGTCGCGGCTTGTTGAAACTTGCTTAGTTTTGAAAATAGTGCAACAAACTGAAATTAAAGCTTCGTCGATAGAAACAAATAATTAATTTAAATAAACTTAAAAAGGTAATCCGAAATAGAGTTTACCAAAAAATAAATTTAAATCGCGATTTTTATGAAACAAAAAACAGAAAATCGTAAAACTAAAAAGTTAGCCACGTACGCGGAAAGCAGTATTCGGGTCGATCAGCTATCCACACTCCACTTCTGAATACAGTCGCAGTAGGATCGGCAAGAACAATTTTGTTGGACGTCGAACAAAGATTCCCGGAGCGATCGAACAACATCCATACATCTCACCAGACTACAGATTTCATTAGGAGAGCGAAGGAGGAAACATCTGCCATCGGGACCAGATCACGCTGGAAATCATCGAGGTACCGTTAGCAGCTCTTTTATTTCTTTTATTGGTAGTCTGCTATCGCGTTAAGTTTGCAAGTGAAGTGTAGTTACAGAAAACTGTAGAACATTTTCATAGAAAATAGAACATAGATAACATACAAGGTGTGATTAAGATTCAAAAAACGATAAGTTAGAAACTGTAACCCAAATTAAAAGTAGATTTTACAAAAATTAACAACTAACAAAGCCCCGTAAATACTAAAGTAGAAACAATAAAATAAAGAAAAATTGAAACGCTAAATTAAAATGAACTTCTCATTTTAAATAAATTGAATTTTGTTAACTGAAAAAAACGCATAATCGAAGTCAAAATCTCGGAGGTATATTGAAAAAGTTTCATCAAAATCAGCAAAGCTGATTTTAATAAAATTCCTCACAGTCAAGTAAAAAGTAACTATTCTTAAACTAAAGAGTTAAGCAATTATATAATAAAAGTAATTAAACATGAGTAATAAATTAATAAATTAGTTAAATTCAAAGATTGCAATAAAAAATAAAGAAACCTAAAGGCAGTAAAAATTTAAGTTCATATTTTCCGTGTGTTTAAGAAGAAAAATAGAATAGTAATTCTATTTAGAATAGAATTAGAATAGTAATTCTGTTAGGAATAGAATAGTAATTCAATTAGAATTAAGTTTGTAAAGAGAATTGTTGTAAAAGTAGCATATGAAATCAATTAAAGTTTCCATTAAAGTTAAATCAGAAGAAATAATAGAAAATTATAATTTTTAAATTTTATTTTATTTCTGTCATTAATAAAACTAAATATTAGAAAGAAGAAATTGATGTATACAGAAAGATATAATTTCGAATTTTCTTATTGTAAACAGAAGAATTATTAAAAAAAAATAATAAAAGCAGGAATCTTGTAAGTAAGGAAACTGAACGAGTTAAAATTTATTAAATTAACCAAATCACCACAGATAGTATCCAACAAGCTAGTTACGAACTTACAGACCTGAGATAGGTGTTTGTATTCTTAGTAAGTAGGGAAAGTGAGATTTGATAAAAAAAAACACAAAATACTTAAAACCTGCAAGAATATAATGGGTTTCATACTATATTATATTCAGGTCATATTGTGGAGACCTGGTTGAATCAGCACCAGAGGGTGATTGAGCCTTAGTGAAACAGGTGAGAATTAGTGATAGCTAGGACCAACAGGAATCACTGAATTCTTTCACTAGGGGGGTGTAGATCACGGTTTCCACTCTACATCGCAACTCAAACAGTTCTTGCTGGATTTTGAGAAAAGTAGTGCGAGAACTTGGTAACGGCTAACCAGTTATCCTCGTGCTCTACCGTAAATTGAAATCAAACATTGACTGGCCGTTGCTGAAAGTTACGTTGCAGTGTGTGTGTGTGTGTGTGTGTGTGTGTGTTTGCGCGCGCGTGTATACTTGCATATGTGTAGTGATCAAATATTTAAATAAAAAAGACTTGAAAATTAATGTTTGGAGAAAAAGTTGCGGGCAACAATCGACATAGATTTAAAGTTATTTTCCAAGGTAACTCGAATACACGGTAGCAGTCAAGAAGTGCATGCGCAGTAATCATCAGTGTGTATGACGTCACTGGTGCCTTACTTTCACCGCAACACTACTGACAATCGGTATTGTACACTGTTGTATCTGATAGTTGATTTGTGTTTGCTTAGATTATTGTTTTGTTTGTTCGTTTAGTTTGGTCTGAATGTATTATTTTCAATAATAGTGTTTTCGAAATAAAAAATACTTCCGTTTTTCCTAGTCTGTTATACCTAGCTCCTAAAAAAATTAAAGATTTGTATTATTGTTATAAAATATAAAAAGTAGGTATATAATTATTCATGATTTATTAGAGTAACAATAAATGAAACTGAAAGAATTAACTAAATTTAGAAATTCAATATCTTTGTGAAATTAAATTTTAGGCTATAGCATTGTTTATAGCTATACGCGTATAACAATAGTTAAACAATTACTTGATAGATTTTTATAATAATCTTTTACGAAATATAAAGTTATAATTTTCAAAACAGAAACGAAAGGCAATAAAATATTAACTAGAATAATAAGTAAATAATATGCATTTTAATATCCGTGAACAAAAATGCATTTTACATTGCTGTGTGATGTGGATCTCGTGGATTCAGCATCTATGACGTCACATAACCTGTAAGTGGCACGTGTTATTCTAATTACTGTGGTATTTTCGATCAGTGTTCAAAAAATATCAGATTGGTTTAATATCCCTGGTCCAATGAAGATAGAAAAATGGAAAAGATGACGTTTTATAGAAATTGTTGTTTTTAATTGAACTGTACAAGCATTTTTGTGTAAAAATTAAGGAAACAATTATTAACATTGGTACTAAAATATTTAGGTCATTTTTTGATTTTCAAATTCCACAAAAATCCAGTTCAAAGTCCAGCAGAGACCGGCTAAAACATGAAAATCGGCCAAATGTGTTAGAAATCGTTTTTACTTCAAAGAACGGTAGGCCTCATTCTTCAGAACGCTCCACGACAGCGTAACCTTATCCGCCCATTTAACCAGTTACCGTAATATTTACGAAAAATGTTAGTAGACCAACTTTATGGGAATTTTATGCTCTTTCTTCATAAAGTGATCAAAATTACGATAGGCTTTCTGTTCAGTCAGTATTATAGGAAATATCAAGCAACTAAAATCTCAACTTTACATCAGAGCCCGCCATATTGAAACGGAAGTGAATGGGAAAAAATGTTACAAATACTTCTTTCGGGCATTATGCAAGATACTTTCGTACCGAATTTCAAAACAATAGATCAGTGCACTTGGGCGAAACTGCATAGGCCCTACACATGTCATCGTTAAATCATCGTTAAATAAATGCAAAATGTTACACATTTGGGCTTTACACAAGATATTTCCGTAACAAATTAAACGATGAATGTTTTTGGATGAAACTGCGTACACTATTAATTTAAAATCAGAGGACGCCATCTTGAAACGGACGTGAATAAAAAAAATCTTACACATTTGTACGGGCTTTAAACAAGGTACTTTTTTTACCAAACTTCAAAACAATCGGTTAATGCGTTTGACCGAAACTGCGTACGCTCGTTATTGTAAATCAGAGGCCGCCATTTTGAAACGGAAGTGAATGGGAAAAAATCTTATAGACGTATACATCTCATACATTCGTGCTCTAAACAATTACCTCTGTACAATTTGAAAACAATTTGTCAGTGCGTCTGACCAAAATTGCGTAACAATTGAACATACAGCACACAATCCAAATGCCGAAAACAAAACCAAAAGTGGTCAGGTTTTATTTTATTTCTCAGCTGTAATTTCTTTTATTTAAAATTTACAGCACTAATTTGAGTTATGTATCTTTATAAATAACTCAATTTGAAGTAATTTTGAAAAATCGATTTTAATAAATTAAGTAAAATATTCAGTTTTTCGTTTCCGAATCTGACTGTTGGAGAAATAAAAATTGAAGTGAGAAAGTTTGTGTGATGTCTTTATATTGTTTATCTGACATAACATATACTGAAGATCACAATCATATTAATTTTAATGGCTGTTCAAAAGTATTACAGGTCATGATTGTAACACATTCATAGTCTTAGCTCTGGACGTTACAGACAAGACAGCTTATTTAGCTAGTTTTTAAATTGATTTTCGCAAATACAGAATCAACATAAGCTATGAAAAATAACACCTCGAAGGCTTCCGAACAAATAAAAACAAAACGTGTCCCGTTGAAAGTTAATACCGCAAACACAATTTCCAAATGATTAGGTCAGATATATCTGCAGATAGGGGGAGGGCTAACCCTTCATGCCCTGCGCCGCTTCCACCAATCCAAAGAGGCGGGTGTTTCTCTGCATGCCTTTACATTAGAAGCCCTGCGTGAAATTTTATCTGAGGTTTTTAGTTTTTTTAATATAAGTACTAATTGGCCTAAATTTTTATTCGTTACTGCATTTTACATTAATTTTTCAACAAAAAATTATATTTAAAAGTTGAATTTCATTGGGTATTGTAGTTTACATTTGGTTTAATGTTCTACATGGTTTTTTATTAAGAAAGTTTGGTGATCATGCAAAACTTGTTCTTGAGTTTGTCATGGATCTTTCAGTTTTCAGGTCACTTGAGTTCGGATTGTTCTTGAATGTCTGCCAGTCTGTATGTCCGTTAACATGGTAGACTACAAGAATTGACTATGTGTGTGTGTGTGTGTGTGTGTGTGTATGTGTGTCTTTGTTTCTTTGTGTATGTATGTGTCTATGTGTACGCGCATGTGTGTAATTGTGTGAGTGCGTATGTTTGTGTGTGTGTGTGTGTCTTTGTTTCTTTGTGTATGTATGTGTCTATGTGTACGCGCATGTGTGTAATTGTGTGTGTGTGTGTGTGTGTGTGTGTGTGTGTGTGTGTGTGTGTGTGTGTGTGTGTGTGTGTGTGTGTGTGTGTGTGTTTGTGTGTGTGTGTGTTTGTGTGTGTGTGTGTTTGTGCTTGTGTGTGTGTGTGTGTGTGTGTGTGTGTGTGTGTGTGTTTGTGTGTGTGTGTGTGTGTGTGTGTGTGTGTGTGTGTGTGTGTGTGTGTGTGTGTGTGTGTGTGTGTGTGTGTGTGTGTGTGTGTGTGTGTGTGTGTGTGTGTGTGTGTGTGTGTGTGTGTGTGTGTGTGTGTGTGTGTGTGTGTGTGTGTGTGTGTGTGTGTGTGTGTGTGTGTGTGTGTGTGTGTGTGTGTGTGTGTGTGTGTGTGTGTGTGTGTGTGTGTGTGTGTGTGTGTGTGTGTGTGTGTGTGTGTGTATGTGTAGCGCGCACGCGTGTGTGTAAGCGCGCTCGCGCCAATGTCGTCTTTGCATTCGTTGAAGTCTAAAAAATTTTTAAAATGATTTAATTTTGTATGCAGGTTTAATTTATTTATATATCAAGATCATTTTTTAAAATTTTACAAAAAAATATTTTTTAAGTCGGTTCTTTTTTGTAAAAAAAATGTTAAAAATCAAAATTGGTTCTAACTAGTTTGACGAAATTTTGCTCAAATATAGTCCGTATATATCCAAAGAAAAAGTTTGGGTCGTTATAAACCTAACGAAAAAATTAAAGAAATCTGTCTAATTTTTCAGAATCAGTTAATTAGATTTTGCCTCAACTTTTGGTCGTATATTACGAAGAAACATAAATTTGAAATAAAAGAAGTTTACGGTTCGGAATTAAATTTGGAAAAAATGAACTCTGACCGTCGTCTTTTCTTCTGATTTACTCTGGAACCACAAGTTTCTTGTACTGTATTTCAGTTAAATATTCCTATCTGCTCGGTTACGAGATCCTGCAATGTGCGCCAAACGGTTTCAATGTGTTCATTGTAGCCTACGTATTGTGAATTTTTGTGCGTAATTTTGTGTAAGATAACGACTTTCAAGAAGCGATATAATGTGAAGATGGTATCATACATTCCGAAAAGCGTCATTAATAAGAAGTGAATTAAATCACAGACGGAATATAAATTCAGTTTGTACATTTCAATTTATCACACTGATTTAATGTTACGAGACTTTACGTATAATGAAATATCATAAAATCGGTTTTGAGGAATTTGAGATTTTTAGGTTGTTTTCCTTGCCGATAGTTTTCAAAATGAATTTTCAGGGAAATAATTGAATAAGAAAATTTGTATAGTATTTTAGCACAGTTTATTTTCTGTATACGTAATGACTGATTTCACTTCTTTACATTGTAATTTAATATTATGATTGTACAGATTTTACACAATCAAACTGAATTGATTTTACACAAATCCTACCGCTAAAATTGCACTTAAAAATTCGTAAGTCTACTTTTAAAATCTTAGACAAAAATAAACAGAATACAACTTAAAAATGTTCTTGACGGAAAAAGATGATATAATAAAAGTTTGTAGAAAATTTAATTGGATGAAAATTTTTTGAAATTATATTGTATAACTATATAATAAGCTGAGATATCTGTAGAATGAAAATGAGATCTTACAAAATAAGGACACATTTTCATCAATACGAGGTGTATTAAGAAAGTAACGAGAATTTTAATTTTTGGAACAAAATATTTATTTGTTCTTCTACATTGATGTTGTCGCATTCAAAATAGTCCCAATTGGAGGTTATGCACTTGTACAAGCGCTTCTTCCAATCCTCGAATCACTTCTCAAACTCGATATTTAAGATAGCCTTTAGTTCTTTCAGCGATGCGCTTTTAATATCATATACGGCTGTAAAACGACGGCCCTTTAAGATTCTCTTTATTTTTGGAAATAGGAAAAAGTCACACGGAGCCATATCTGGCGAATATGGAGGCTGGGGCATCGTTACGGTTCTGTTTTTGGCCAAAAATGTTTTGAAAGTTTTATCATACTTCAAGGGCATGTATATCAACATAATAAGAAAATGTTTGACAATCGGACTCTCTCCAAGGCCGCGAAATTTAAACATTTTCGTTACTTTGTGAACACACCTCGTATTCTTTTTGCAACCTATGTACTTCAGATACTAGTTAGAGCTTTTTATAAAGCTACCTGATTACTTACTGTTCTCAAATAAGTTCAAAAACATGTACTAGCCCTAATACGAAGATTTTGAGCAAATTTTTAGCAAAACATGGTTTTTAAAAAAGTGTATATACTAAAAATGGTCCCGGGACAAACACGCGAAATTTAAAGAAAATCATTGTAAGAAAGTTTCTGCAGGTTACAATTTAGAAAGTACTTTTCATTTTTCTTTTATCTAACGGTTGATATTTTAATTTTTTTTATAGGCAGTAGTAAAAGTACATGACGTTTTAAATACCGGTTGACTACCAACTTGAAACATAAAATATCAGATTTACAAAGAAATCTTAGTTTTAAACTGATTTAGGAATTAATAATTATTGTTCAATATTGTTTTCAAACTATATTCATCGCTCGAATATAAATTGTAATAGATCTTTACTTAGTTCAATAGTATTTAATCAAGTAGAGATTTTAGTCTTACTTAACCCGAATAGAATTTCACTTTTTTTTGTAGAATTTGTTGTACGTCTTTTAAGTCATAAGTCTAACACAAAAATTAATAACGAAAAGTTGCGCAAACATTGCACAAACTTGAAGTAAGGAAACATTTACTTTACCAGTTGGTGGTGTGTAGGTATACACCTTCTGAATATACAACTGCATCAGTTTTTAGTTTGGTTATTTACAGTTTGAGAGAAATATACTCCTTGTAGGCAGAAATTAAAAAATCCTTAATGATCGCTGAAAGAATAAAAGTCATTAGTCTGAAAAATTTCAGTTTTTTAACCAGTATTTTTCTTGAAAAACATTAAGCAAATCAGTGGTACTTAGGTTATGGCTAAAGAGATTAATTTAAGTAAGCTTATAAATTATTTATGTAAAATTTCTTCGACTGAATGATTCTTTAAGTGTTAACAAAATGTTTCAAGTACTGCACTTGTTATCCGTGTAAAAATACGGAAGTTTTAAAATAACTGTGCCTTAGCAAAGCCGACGGAAATATTGTCGAACTGGAAGCAGCGCAATAGCGTAGCCTGCCGACAATGTGACAATAGCGAGGCTTATATTGTCGGCACAATATAAGATTAGGTCAGCCGTCAAAGTAATCACATCAGAGGCAAGCCGCTACAAAAGGCAATGTCACGTCACAAATCCTCTCAGACTAATGGGAAGGTGCTCTCCTGTCTATCCGCTAGATCTTCAAACTATTTTTCTTTTATTTTATCTCAAAACTTTCTCTAGGACTATGTTACGTACATTGAGAAAGTCAAAATAGTTGACATATAGCGACGCAGAACAACCTGCGCAGTAGGCTACAGCAACTGTTTGCCACCCTTCTCTAAACTCAATTCAAATCCAATTTTGCCGACTTTTGTCGAACACTAATGGATTTTAAATACACTGAAGCGTCGAATCGATTTTCTCACCGACGGAAGTCAACTACGGTTAGTTTAGGCCTAATATCGGGAAAATATTGCACTCTACAATTTTTGCATAACTTATAAATGAATTTTACTAACCAAAATCAGCTTAACTACGGCCGAATGTAAATGAAATATTAAAACAATCACTTACGCTAAAAAAAAACTATTTATTTTAAAACATTTTAATAGTTTATTAAACCTTTATGCAGCCTTAAAAATCTTTTCAGCAGTTTCTATTTTCAATTAACCATAAAACTGGGAAATGTATTCAGGCACGCAATACTTAGTGAGTTTCCTTAGCTGCTTGTGGGTGTTCCAATAAGTAAGAATGTAAGAATGAGCAGGGTCTCACCGTATGTTGTCCAAATAGAGCACAACCTCCATAATAACGGTCAAGAGAAAGGCAAACGTAAAAGGAATTAGTGGAGCAAGCATCTGCAAGCACTTCAATAAGGATTTGATGTTACTTATTAGAACTGCAGAAGGGAACTACCCACCTTGAATCTTCTCCAGATGTTAGACGTTTTGAAGAGACTACGACTGGAGAAGACGCTGTAACTGAGCATTTAAGGAATATAGAAAGAGGCACAAAGCTGGCAGTGCAATAGTAACTCTACAAATCCATTGATTCATACCAAAAAAATCAAAAAAAATCCTCTATTACCCCACTATAGTATGAAGAACACTTGTAACTTCTCTAATCCTACCAAGTCTATAATTAAACGGCAAATAATTACCCCCTAGTATTAAAAATAATGTTTATGATATTTCTATTGTTGCTGTCACTTATATCCCACATATAATCAGTGATTAACCTATCATATACTAAATGAAATTTTGTCTACGCGTCCTGTCTAACCATAAATTTTGTATATTTCGTATTTGTATATTGTTATATTTTGTATTAAATTTTAATAAGGTTTCCATAACATAAATTCTGGATAATAAACACAATATAATTTTTTAAACACGTGCGTCAAGATTGACTCAGTCAGGGGCGGAATAGGCAATTTGAGTACACGTTGTTTAACTTTTGCATTATGCGCCTTGCAGTTTAATTCACTAATACAAAATATTTGGGTTATTACTATTGTATATTGTATATTTACCTATGTATATTTACTTTATTTATGCCTATTGTATATTTACTTTATGCTTGCATATTTCAAAACTACATTAAATTAATACGGATTTCTAAATATGCTAAATAACTAAATTTTCCTTACAAAATAAAATAGTAGAGACGTTATAACTTTAAAACGTTACAAATTATACAGAAATATAGGATTTTTTAATGAACCTAATTCTAGAGTTTTGCACCAATAAGAGTCAGGTTTAGGTTGATAATTAAGATTTACAACGTAGATTTAAAAAAATTAGGTTACCTTTAATAAGTTACCACTTTAATAAGAAAGACAATCATGTTTGGTTAAAATTGAAATTCCTTATTTGCCTTTGTACTAATTATTTATTATTAAAATTAGTCGTTACAATTATTATTACAATCCAGTAGACCGGTTGTAAATTACAATATAATTTCATTAAATTATATATGATTATATTAAGAGATGATTTTAATAGTCTGTCGGTCATATTGAACACCCCATAAGACTAGTGTTAATTAGCAATATAAATTATTCGGCTATTTGTTAAGATTAAATTATTTTTGATATCTCATTATTAAGATCTTTTATGTGGGAATATGGTTTGCTTATTACATTTAGTATAGATTTTTGCTTTTAAAGATCTTTACTGTATATTCAAAAGGGGGAAAATATATTCAAAATGTAAAAGCTGACCATATGCTCACATTTAAGACCTTTAAAATAAAATATCAAAAATAGTTTTATTTCAAGGAATAGCTTTATCTTAACAAATATGTAAATTCAATATGGCAAACAGATTCCATAAACCCGTAAAGTGTTTACTGTCATTTAATATTTAGTCCATTGTCTTTCTTTCACTTTACGATTTCCTGTTTCATAAATCTTACATTAACTTGTAATAGTATATCTATCTATCTAATTCATCTAATCTAATCTAATCTATCTAATCTAATCTAATCTAATTCATATTATATTTCTGAAAGTTTGTGGGTTTGTTTGTTTGTTTGTTTGTTATTCAATCACGCTTTAACCACTTGACCAATTGAGATGAAATTTGGTACGAATATGGTTTAAGTATCAGAGATACATATAGGCATATTCCCGTTTTACAAAACGTCATTATACTACTTACCCAGCCCAAAATAATTATCAGTTTTTAGTTTTGTGTCATGTGTTAATTGTAGTTATTTACTGGACATGTGATTTAGTTACCTGAGATGAACATAGATTCAATCCTATTTTAATAATCTTAATCTGTGTTTTATTTATTGCAAAATTATTGTTTTTAATGTAACATTTTCATATTTTAGTTGACATTTTTTTCAAAACTGACTTTAATTTGTTACTTTGTGTTGAATTTTCAATATTAAATGTAAAAAAATCCCTACACAGTGTGCCAATTGTAAGGTAGTATATATATTTGTGTAATTACATTACATGAAAAAAGTGTAGCATAACCTATATTTTTCGATATTTTTGTTACTAAAATGCTTTATTATGTGCCCAAGAGCAAGAATCCAAAATACGAAAGCACGAGAAGTACGATAAAATCTAAAATAAAAGTGACCAACATAACCTCAAAATTGGTACCAGGCGAAAATCAGTAACGTGTTGTAAATCGGTAAAACAATAAAAATACGACTAACACGGGTTTTGGGTGATAAGAAACCAATTTTTTAAAAGAATTCTGCATAACCAAACTGACACGGTTGTTAGGCCTAACAAGGTGATTCATGAAAAAACCTTTATATTTTTTTTTAAATAGTCTATATATCCTGACACGGTTTTTAGGCCTAAAACGGTGATGCGTGAAAAACCTTTTCATTTTTTTTAAGAATACTACATATCGTAACTGACATGGTTGTTAGGCCTAACACGGTGAGGCGTGAAAAAACCTTTATATTTTTTTAAAGACTACTACATATCCCAACTGACACGGTTGTTGGGCCTATCATGGTGATGGTGAAAAAAACCTTTATTTTTTTTTAGAATACTACATAACCTAATTGATACGGTTGTTAGGCCTAACACTGTGATGTGTGAAAAACCTTTATATTTTTTTAAAGAATACTACATATCCTAACTGACATGGTTGTTAGGCCTAACACGGTGATGCGTGAAAAAACCTGTATAATGTTTTAAAGAATACTACATAACATAACTGATACGGATGTTGAGCTTATCACGGTGATGTGTGAAAAACCTTTATATTTTTTTAAAGAATACTACATATCCTAACTGATACGATTGTTAGGCCTATCACGGTGATGTGTAAAAAAACTTTACTTTTTAAAGAATATTATATAACCTAATTGACACGGTGTTAGGCCTAACACGGTGATGCGTGAAAAACCTTTATATTTTATTAAAGAATACTACATATCCTAACTGACACGGTTGTTGGGCCTATCACGGTAATGTGTGAAAAAACCTTTATTTTTTTTAAATAGTACTTCAAACCTTAACTGACACGGTTGTTAAGTCTAACATGGTGATGCGTGAAAAAAACCGTTATTTTTTTTAAAGAGTACTCCAAACCTTAACTGACACGTTTGTTAGGCCATGGTGATTCGTGAAAAATCTTTATATTTTTTTTAAAGAATACTGCATAAATTAACTAACATGGTTGTTAAGCCTAACGCGGTGATGCATTAAAAAACACCTTTATTTATTTTTTAAAAAATAGTACTCCAGAACCTAACTGACACGGTTGTTGGGCCTAATACGGTGATGCAGGAAAAAAGCCTTAATTTTTTTTAAGAGTACTCCATAACTTAACTAACACGGTGGTGCGTTGAAAAAACCTTTATTTTAAAAAAGAAATACACCATAACCTAACTGACACGGTTGTTGGTCCTAACACGGTGATGCGTGATCTTTAATGTATATTACGATTGCGGGAAAGGCCGTGACGGTTAACAGGTAATCATATTATATTTCTGAAAGTTTGTTTTCGTTTATTTGTTTGTTATTCAATCACACTTTAACTACTGGACCAATTGAGATTAAATTTGGTATGAACACGGTTTAGGTACCTGAGATAAACACAATACTATTCCAGTTTAATTGAATAATAGTGATTTTTTAATAATACTGTATTTTATTAAAATATGACAGGACCCTGTTTTAGAGTATCGAGTAGCAAAAATGTATATTTCTTGGCCGAAAACCATAAATCGCATAATATTGTAAATAGAAATATATTAAAATGAAATGATCTATTCTGATTTTGAAAATCGACTATAAATTTTATAGCCTACATTATAATTGCAGGCAAAGCCGCAACGGGTAACAGCTAGTTCATATTATATTTCTGAAAGTTTGTGTGTTTGTTTGTTTGTTTATTTGTTTGTTTGTTTGTTTGTTATTCAATCACGCTTTAACCACTGGACCAATTGAGATGAAATTTGGTACGAATATGTTTTAAGTATCAGAGATACATATAGGCCTATTCCCGTTTTACAAAACGTCATTGTACTACTTACCCAGCCCAAAATAATTATCAGTTTTTAGTTTTGTAACATCTGTTAACTATAGTTAGGTTTAATTACTGTTTACTGAACATGAGATTTAGGCACATGAGATGGACATAGATCTAATCCCATTTTACAAATTTTAATCTATGTTTTATTTATTGCAAAATTATTGTTTTTAATGTTACATTTTCATCTAATAATCACAATCTGGTATTTTTCATTTAAGACTATGTTTTAAAGCAGAGTGCAGAATATATATATATATTATATACAATTTTATTAGGATACTTTAATTGTAAGGTAGTATATATTTGTGTAATTACATTATATGAAAAAATGGTAAATATGCAGTGCAGCATCTATTGGAGTTTTCGATATTTTTCTTACTAAAATGCTTTATTATGTGCCCAAAAGCAAGAATCCAAAATATGAAAGCAGCAGAAGTATGATAAAATTCGAAAATAAAAGTGACCAACATAACCTCAAAATTGCTACCGGCGAAAATCGGTACCGTGTTGTACTGATTTTAGACGTATTTTTATTGTTTTACTGATCTACAGATCAGTAAAACAATAAAAATACGTCTAACACGGGTTTGGGTGATAGAAAACCCATTTTTTAAAAGAATAGTGCATAACCTAAGTGACATGGTTGTTAGGCCTAACACAGTGATGCGTGAAAAACCTTTATATTTTTTTAAAGATTATTTGGCTACATATCCTAACTGTCACGGTTGTTAGGCCAAACACGGTGATGCGTAAAAAAACCTTTATATTTTTTAAAGAATACTGCATATCCTAACTGACACGGTTGTTAGGCCTATCACGGTGATGTGTGAAAAAATCTTTAAATTTTTTAAAAGAATACTAAGTATATTAACTGACACGGTTATTGGGCCTAACACGGTGATATGTAAAAAAACTTTTATATTTTTTTAAATAATACTACATATCCTAACTGATATGATTGTTGGGCCTATCATTGTGATGTGTGAAAAAAACTTTATTTTTTTAAAGAGTATCCAAACCTTAACTGACACGGTTGTCAGGCCTAACATAGTGATGGGTGATAAATCTTTATATTTTTTTAAAGAATACTCCATAAGCTAACTAACATAGTTGTTAGGCCTAACACGGTGATGCATTAAAAGAACCTTTATTTATTTTTTTTTCAAAAGAGTACTCCATAATCTAACTGACACGGTTGTTGGGCCTAATACTGTTATGCATGGAAAAACTTTATATTTGTTTAAAAGAGTGCTCCATAACTTAACTAACACAGTAATGCGTGAAAAAACCTTTATATTTTTTTAAAGAGTACTACATATCCTGACACGGTTGTTGGACCTATCACGGTGATGCGTCAAAAACCTTTATATTTTTTAAAAATACTAGGCTACATATCCTGACACGGTTGTTAGGCCTAACATAGTGATGCGTGAAAAATCTTAATATTTTTTTACAGAATACTTCATTAGCAAACTAATATGGTTGTTAGGCCTAACACGGTGAAGCATTAAAAAACCTTTATTTATTTTTTTTTTAAAAGAGTACTCCAAACCTAACTAACAGGGTTGTTGGGTTAAACGGTGATGCAGGGAAAAAAAACCTTAATTTTTTTAAAAGAGTACTCCATAACTTAACTAACACGGTTGTTGGTCTACTAGGCTACATATCCTAACTGACACGGTTGTTAGGCCTGACACGGTGGTGCGTAAAAAAACCTTTATATTTTCTTAAAGAATACCACATATCCTAACTGACACGGTTGTTAGGTCTAACACTGTGATGCGTAAAAAAACTTCATATTTTTTTAAAGAATACTACATATCGTAACTGACACGGTTGTTAGGCCTAACATAGTGATGCGTGAAAAATCTTAATATTTTTTTACAGAATACTCCATAACCTAATTGATACGGTTGTTAGGCCTAACACTGTGATGTGTGAAAAACCTTTATATTTTTTTAAAGAATACTACATATCCTAACTGACATGGTTGTTAGGCCTAACACGGTGATGCGTGAAAAAACCTGTATAATGTTTTAAAGAATACTACATAACATAACTGATACGGATGTTGAGCTTATCACGGTGATGTGTGAAAAACCTTTATATTTTTTTAAAGAATACTACATATCCTAACTGATACGATTGTTAGGCCTATCACGGTGATGTGTAAAAAAACTTTACTTTTAAAGAATATTATATAACCTAATTGACACGGTGTTAGGCCTAACACGGTGATGCGTGAAAAACCTTTATATTTTATTAAAGAATACTACATATCCTAACTGACACGGTTGTTGGGCCTATCACGGTAATGTGTGAAAAAACCTTTATTTTTTTTAAATAGTACTTCAAACCTTAACTGACACGGTTGTTAGGCCATGGTGATGCGTGAAAAATCTTTATATTTTTTTTAAAGAATACTGCATAAGTTAACTAACATGGTTGTTAAGCCTAACGCGGTGATGCATTAAAAAACACCTTTATTTATTTTTTAAAAAATAGTACTCCAGAACCTAACTGACACGGTTGTTGGGCCTAATACGGTGATGCAGGAAAAAAGCCTTAATTTTTTTTTAAGAGTACTCCATAACTTAACTAACACGGTGGTGCGTTGAAAAACCTTTATTTTAAAAAAAGAAATACACCATAACCTAACTGACACGGTTGTTGGTCCTAACACGGTGATGCGTGATCTTTAATGTATATTACGATTGCGGGAAAGGCCGTGACGGTTAACAGGTAATCATATTATATTTCTGAAAGTTTGTTTTCGTTTATTTGTTTGTTATTCAATCACACTTTAACTACTGGACCAATTGAGATTAAATTTGGTATGAACACGGTTTAGGTACCTGAGATAAACACAATACTATTCCAGTTTAATTGAATAATAGTGATTTTTTAATAATACTGTATTTTATTAAAATATGACAGGACCCTGTTTTAGAGTATCGAGTAGCAAAAATGTATATTTCTTGGCCGAAAACCATAAATCGCATAATATTGTAAATAGAAATATATTAAAATGAAATGATCTATTCTGATTTTGAAAATCGACTATAAATTTTATAGCCTACATTATAATTGCAGGCAAAGCCGCAACGGGTAACAGCTAGTTCATATTATATTTCTGAAAGTTTGTGTGTTTGTTTGTTTGTTTGTTTGTTATTCAATCACGCTTTAACCACTGGACCAATTGAGATGAAATTTGGTACGAATATGTTTTAAGTATCAGAGATACATATAGGCCTATTCCCGTTTTACAAAACGTCATTGTACTACTTACCCAGCCCAAAATAATTATCAGTTTTTAGTTTTGTAACATCTGTTAACTATAGTTAGGTTTAATTACTGTTTACTGAACATGAGATTTAGGCACATGAGATGGACATAGATCTAATCCCATTTTACAAATTTTAATCTATGTTTTATTTATTGCAAAATTATTGTTTTTAATGTTACATTTTCATCTAATAATCACAATCTGGTATTTTTCATTTAAGACTATGTTTTAAAGCAGAGTGCAGAATATATATATATATTATATACAATTTTATTAGGATACTTTAATTGTAAGGTAGTATATATTTGTGTAATTACATTATATGAAAAATGGTAAATATGCAGTGCAGCATCTATTGGAGTTTTCGATATTTTCTTACTAAAATGCTTTATTATGTGCCCAAAAGCAAGAATCCAAAATATGAAAGCAGCAGAAGTATGATAAAATTCGAAAATAAAAGTGACCAACATAACCTCAAAATTGCTACCGGCGTGTAGCAAAAAAAAAATCGGTACCGTGTTGTACTGATTTTAGACGTATTTTTATTGTTTTACTGATCTACAGATCAGTAAAACAATAAAAATACGTCTAACACGGGTTTGGGTGATAGAAAACCCATTTTTTAAAAGAATAGTGCATAACCTAAGTGACATGGTTGTTAGGCCTAACACAGTGATGCGTGAAAAACCTTTATATTTTTTTAAAGATTATTTGGCTACATATCCTAACTGTCACGGTTGTTAGGCCAAACACGGTGATGCGTAAAAAAACCTTTATATTTTTTAAAGAATACTGCATATCCTAACTGACACGGTTGTTAGGCCTATCACGGTGATGTGTGAAAAAATCTTTAAATTTTTTAAAAGAATACTAAGTATATTAACTGACACGGTTATTGGGCCTAACACGGTGATATGTAAAAAAACTTTTATATTTTTTTAAATAATACTACATATCCTAACTGATATGATTGTTGGGCCTATCATTGTGATGTGTGAAAAAAACTTTATTTTTTTAAAGAGTATCCAAACCTTAACTGACACGGTTGTCAGGCCTAACATAGTGATGGGTGATAAATCTTTATATTTTTTTAAAGAATACTCCATAAGCTAACTAACATAGTTGTTAGGCCTAACACGGTGATGCATTAAAAGAACCTTTATTTATTTTTTTCAAAAGAGTACTCCATAATCTAACTGACACGGTTGTTGGGCCTAATACTGTTATGCATGGAAAAAACTTTATATTTGTTTAAAAGAGTGCTCCATAACTTAACTAACACAGTAATGCGTGAAAAAACCTTTATATTTTTTTAAAGAGTACTACATATCCTGACACGGTTGTTGGACCTATCACGGTGATGCGTCAAAAAACCTTTATATTTTTTTAAAAAATACTAGGCTACATATCCTGACACGGTTGTTAGGCCTAACATAGTGATGCGTGAAAAATCTTAATATTTTTTTACAGAATACTTCATTAGCAAACTAATATGGTTGTTAGGCCTAACACGGTGAAGCATTAAAAAAACCTTTATTTATTTTTTTAAAAAGAGTACTCCAAACCTAACTAACAGGGTTGTTGGGTTAAACGGTGATGCAGGAAAAAAACCTTAATTTTTTTAAAAGAGTACTCCATAACTTAACTAACACGGTTGTTGGTCTACTAGGCTACATATCCTAACTGACACGGTTGTTAGGCCTGACACGGTGGTGCGTAAAAAAACCTTTATATTTTCTTAAAGAATACCACATATCCTAACTGACACGGTTGTTAGGTCTAACACTGTGATGCGTAAAAAAACTTCATATTTTTTTAAAGAATACTACATATCGTAACTGACACGGTTGTTAGGCCTAACATAGTGATGCGTGAAAAATCTTAATATTTTTTTACAGAATACTCCATAACCTAATTGATACGGTTGTTAGGCCTAACACTGTGATGTGTGAAAAACCTTTATATTTTTTAAAGAATACTACATATCCTAACTGACATGGTTGTTAGGCCTAACACGGTGATGCGTGAAAAAACCTGTATAATGTTTTAAAGAATACTACATAACATAACTGATACGGATGTTGAGCTTATCACGGTGATGTGTGAAAAACCTTTATATTTTTTTAAAGAATACTACATATCCTAACTGATACGATTGTTAGGCCTATCACGGTGATGTAAAAAAAAACTTTACTTTTTAAAGAATATTATATAACCTAATTGACACGGTGTTAGGCCTAACACGGTGATGCGTGAAAAACCTTTATATTTTATTAAAGAATACTACATATCCTAACTGACACGGTTGTTGGGCCTATCACGGTAATGTGTGAAAAACCTTTATTTTTTAAATAGTACTTCAAACCTTAACTGACACGGTTGTTAGGCCATGGTGATGCGTGAAAAATCTTTATATTTTTTTAAAGAATACTGCATAAGTTAACTAACATGGTTGTTAAGCCTAACGCGGTGATGCATTAAAAACACCTTTATTTATTTTTTAAAAATAGTACTCCAGAACCTAACTGACACGGTTGTTGGGCCTAATACGGTGATGCAGGAAAAAAGCCTTAATTTTTTTTTAAGAGTACTCCATAACTTAACTAACACGGTGGTGCGTTGAAAAAACCTTTATTTTAAAAAAGAAATACACCATAACCTAACTGACACGGTTGTTGGTCCTAACACGGTGATGCGTGATCTTTAATGTATATTACGATTGCGGGAAAGGCCGTGACGGTTAACAGGTAATCATATTATATTTCTGAAAGTTTGTTTTCGTTTATTTGTTTGTTATTCAATCACACTTTAACTACTGGACCAATTGAGATTAAATTTGGTATGAACACGGTTTAGGTACCTGAGATAAACACAATACTATTCCAGTTTAATTGAATAATAGTGATTTTTTAATAATACTGTATTTTATTAAAATATGACAGGACCCTGTTTTAGAGTATCGAGTAGCAAAATGTATATTTCTTGGCCGAAAACCATAAATCGCATAATATTGTAAATAGAAATATATTAAAATGAAATGATCTATTCTGATTTTGAAAATCGACTATAAATTTTATAGCCTACATTATAATTGCAGGCAAAGCCGCAACGGGTAACAGCTAGTTCATATTATATTTCTGAAAGTTTGTGTGTTTGTTTGTTTGTTTATTTGTTTGTTTGTTTGTTTGTTATTCAATCACGCTTTAACCACTGGACCAATTGAGATGAAATTTGGTACGAATATGTTTTAAGTATCAGAGATACATATAGGCCTATTCCCGTTTTACAAAACGTCATTGTACTACTTACCCAGCCCAAAATAATTATCAGTTTTTAGTTTTGTAACATCTGTTAACTATAGTTAGGTTTAATTACTGTTTACTGAACATGAGATTTAGGCACATGAGATGGACATAGATCTAATCCCATTTTACAAATTTTAATCTATGTTTTATTTATTGCAAAATTATTGTTTTTAATGTTACATTTTCATCTAATAATCACAATCTGGTATTTTTCATTTAAGACTATGTTTTAAAGCAGAGTGCAGAATATATATATATATATTATATACAATTTTATTAGGATACTTTAATTGTAAGGTAGTATATATTTGTGTAATTACATTATATGAAAAAATGGTAAATATGCAGTGCAGCATCTATTGGAGTTTTCGATATTTTTCTTACTAAAATGCTTTATTATGTGCCCAAAAGCAAGAATCCAAAATATGAAAGCAGCAGAAGTATGATAAAATTCGAAAATAAAAGTGACCAACATAACCTCAAAATTGCTACCGGCGAAAATCGGTACCGTGTTGTACTGATTTTAGACGTATTTTTATTGTTTTACTGATCTACAGATCAGTAAAACAATAAAAATACGTCTAACACGGGTTTGGGTGATAGAAAACCCATTTTTTTAAAAGAATAGTGCATAACCTAAGTGACATGGTTGTTAGGCCTAACACAGTGATGCGTGAAAAACCTTTATATTTTTTAAAGATTATTTGGCTACATATCCTAACTGTCACGGTTGTTAGGCCAAACACGGTGATGCGTAAAAAACCTTTATATTTTTTAAAGAATACTGCATATCCTAACTGACACGGTTGTTAGGCCTATCACGGTGATGTGTGAAAAAAATCTTTAAATTTTTAAAAGAATACTAAGTATATTAACTGACACGGTTATTGGGCCTAACACGGTGATATGTAAAACTTTTATATTTTTTTAATAATACTACATATCCTAACTGATATGATTTTTGGGCCTATCATTGTGATGTGTGAAAAAACTTTATTTTTTTAAAGAGTATCCAAACCTTAACTGACACGGTTGTCAGGCCTAACATAGTGATGGGTGATAAATCTTTATATTTTTTTAAAGAATACTCCATAAGCTAACTAACATAGTTGTTAGGCCTAACACGGTGATGCATTAAAAGAACCTTTATTTATTTTTTTCAAAAGAGTACTCCATAATCTAACTGACACGGTTGTTGGGCCTAATACTGTTATGCATGGAAAAAACTTTATATTTGTTTAAAAGAGTGCTCCATAACTTAACTAACACAGTAATGCGTGAAAAAACCTTTATATTTTTTTAAAGAGTACTACATATCCTGACACGGTTGTTGGACCTATCACGGTGATGCGTCAAAAAACCTTTATATTTTTTTAAAAAATACTAGGCTACATATCCTGACACGGTTGTTAGGCCTAACATAGTGATGCGTGAAAAATCTTAATATTTTTTTACAGAATACTTCATTAGCAAACTAATATGGTTGTTAGGCCTAACACGGTGAAGCATTAAAAACCTTTATTTATTTTTTTAAAAGAGTACTCCAAACCTAACTAACAGGGTTGTTGGGTTAAACGGTGATGCAGGAAAAAAACCTTAATTTTTTTAAAAGAGTACTCCATAACTTAACTAACACGGTTGTTGGTCTACTAGGCTACATATCCTAACTGACACGGTTGTTAGGCCTGACACGGTGGTGCGTAAAAAAACCTTTATATTTTCTTAAAGAATACCACATATCCTAACTGACACGGTTGTTAGGCCTAACACGGTGAGGCGTGAAAAAACCTTTATATTTTTTTAAAGACTACTACATATCCCAACTGACACGGTTGTTGGGCCTATCATGGTGATGGTGAAAAAAACCTTTATTTTTTTTTAGAATACTACATAACCTAATTGATACGGTTGTTAGGCCTAACACTGTGATGTGTGAAAAACCTTTATATTTTTTTAAAGAATACTACATATCCTAACTGACATGGTTGTTAGGCCTAACACGGTGATGCGTGAAAAAACCTGTATAATGTTTTAAAGAATACTACATAACATAACTGATACGGATGTTGAGCTTATCACGGTGATGTGTGAAAAACCTTTATATTTTTTTAAAGAATACTACATATCCTAACTGATACGATTGTTAGGCCTATCACGGTGATGTGTAAAAAAAACTTTACTTTTTAAAGAATATTATATAACCTAATTGACACGGTGTTAGGCCTAACACGGTGATGCGTGAAAAACCTTTATATTTTATTAAAGAATACTACATATCCTAACTGACACGGTTGTTGGGCCTATCACGGTAATGTGTGAAAAAACCTTTATTTTTTTTAAATAGTACTTCAAACCTTAACTGACACGGTTGTTAGGCCATGGTGATGCGTGAAAAATCTTTATATTTTTTTTAAAGAATACTGCATAAGTTAACTAACATGGTTGTTAAGCCTAACGCGGTGATGCATTAAAAAACACCTTTATTTATTTTTTAAAAAATAGTACTCCAGAACCTAACTGACACGGTTGTTGGGCCTAATACGGTGATGCAGGAAAAAAGCCTTAATTTTTTTTTAAGAGTACTCCATAACTTAACTAACACGGTGGTGCGTTGAAAAAACCTTTATTTTAAAAAAGAAATACACCATAACCTAACTGACACGGTTGTTGGTCCTAACACGGTGATGCGTGATCTTTAATGTATATTACGATTGCGGGAAAGGCCGTGACGGTTAACAGGTAATCATATTATATTTCTGAAAGTTTGTTTTCGTTTATTTGTTTGTTATTCAATCACACTTTAACTACTGGACCAATTGAGATTAAAATTGGTATGAACACGGTTTAGGTACCTGAGATAAACACAATACTATTCCAGTTTAATTGAATAATAGTGATTTTTTAATAATACTGTATTTTATTAAAATATGACAGGACCCTGTTTTAGAGTATCGAGTAGCAAAAATGTATATTTCTTGGCCGAAAACCATAAATCGCATAATATTGTAAATAGAAATATATTAAAATGAAATGATCTATTCTGATTTTGAAAATCGACTATAAATTTTATAGCCTACATTATAATTGCAGGCAAAGCCGCAACGGGTAACAAGCTAGTTCATATTATATTTCTGAAAGTTTTTGTGTGTTTGTTTGTTTGTTTGTTTGTTATTCAATCACGCTTTAACCAGTGGAACAATTGAGATGAAATTTGGTACGAATATGTTTTAAGTATCAGAGATACATATAGGCCTATTCCCGTTTTACAAAACGTCATTGTACTACTTACCCAGCCCAAAATAATTATCAGTTTTTAGTTTTGTAACATCTGTTAACTATAGTTTGGTTTAATTACTGTTTACTGAACATGAGATTTAGGCACATGAGATGGACATAGTTCTAATCCCATTTTACAAATTTTAATCTATGTTTTATTTATTGCAAAGTTATTGTTTTTAATGTTACATTTTCATCTAATAATCACAATCTGGTATTTTTCATTTAAGACTATTCAATGTTTTAAAGCAGAGTGCAGAATATATATATATATATATATATTATATACAATTTTATTAGGATACTTTAATTGTAAGGTAGTATATATTTGTGTAATTACATTATATGAAAAAATGGTAAATATGCAGTGCAGCATCTATTGGAGTTTTCGATATTTTTCTTACTAAAATGCTTTATTATGTGCCCAAAAGCAAGAATCCAAAATATGAAAGCAGAAGAAGTATGATAAAATTCGAAAATAAAAGTGACCAACATAACCTCAAAATTGCTACCGGCGAAAATCGGTACCGTGTTGTACTGATTTTAGACGTATTTTTATTGTTTTACTGATCTACAGATCAGTAAAACAATAAAAATACGTCTAACACGGGTTTGGGTGATAGAAAACCCATTTTTTAAAAGAATAGTGCATAACCTAAGTGACATGGTTGTTAGGCCTAACACAGTGATGCGTGAAAAACCTTTATATTTTTTTAAAGATTATTTGGCTACATATCCTAACTGTCACGGTTGTTAGGCCAAACACGGTGATGCGTAAAAAAACCTTTATATTTTTTAAAGAATACTGCATATCCTAACTGACACGGTTGTTAGGCCTATCACGGTGATGTGTGAAAAATCTTTAAATTTTTAAAAGAATACTAAGTATATTAACTGACACGGTTATTGGGCCTAACACGGTGATATGTAAAAAAACTTTTATATTTTTTTAAATAATACTACATATCCTAACTGATATGATTGTTGGGCCTATCATTGTGATGTGTGAAAAAACTTTATTTTTTTAAAGAGTATCCAAACCTTAACTGACACGGTTGTCAGGCCTAACATAGTGATGGGTGATAAATCTTTATATTTTTTTAAAGAATACTCCATAAGCTAACTAACATAGTTGTTAGGCCTAACACGGTGATGCATTAAAAGAACCTTTATTTATTTTTTTCAAAAGAGTACTCCATAATCTAACTGACACGGTTGTTGGGCCTAATACTGTTATGCATGGAAAAAACTTTATATTTGTTTAAAAGAGTGCTCCATAACTTAACTAACACAGTAATGCGTGAAAAAACCTTTATATTTTTTTAAAGAGTACTACATATCCTGACACGGTTGTTGGACCTATCACGGTGATGCGTCAAAAACCTTTATATTTTTTAAAAATACTAGGCTACATATCCTGACACGGTTGTTAGGCCTAACATAGTGATGCGTGAAAAATCTTAATATTTTTTACAGAATACTTCATTAGCAAACTAATATGGTTGTTAGGCCTAACACGGTGAAGCATTAAAAACCTTTATTTATTTTTTTTAAAAGAGTACTCCAAACCTAACTAACAGGGTTGTTGGGTTAAACGGTGATGCAGGAAAAAAACCTTAATTTTTTTAAAAGAGTACTCCATAACTTAACTAACACGGTTGTTGGTCTACTAGGCTACATATCCTAACTGACACGGTTGTTAGGCCTGACACGGTGGTGCGTAAAAAAACCTTTATATTTTCTTAAAGAATACCACATATCCTAACTGACACGGTTGTTAGGTCTAACACTGTGATGCGTAAAAAAACTTCATATTTTTTTAAAGAATACTACATATCGTAACTGACACGGTTGTTAGGCCTAACATAGTGATGCGTGAAAAATCTTAATATTTTTTTACAGAATACTCCATAAGCTAACTAATATGGTTGTTAGGCCTAACACGGTGAAGCATTAAAAAAATCTTTATTTATTTTTTTAAAAATAGTACTCCAAAACCTAACTGACATGGTTGTTGGGTTAAACGGTGATGCAGAAAAAAACCTTAATTATTTTTTAAAGAGTACTCCATAATTTAACTAACACGGTTGTTGGTCCTAACACGGTAATGCATGATCTTTAATGTATATTCTGATTGCGGGCAAAGCCGTGACGGATAACAGCTTATCATATTATATTTCTGAATGTTTGTTTTTGTTTATTTGTTTGTTATTCAAATACACTTTAACTACTGGACCAAATGAGATTACATTTGGTGTGAACACGTTTTAGGTATCTGAGATAAACACAATACTATTCCAGTTTAATTGTATAATAATGACTTTTTAATAATACTGTATTTTATTAAAATATGACATGACCCTGTTTTAGCGTATCGAGTAGCAAAAATTGATATGTCTTTGCTGAAAACCATAAATCATATAATATTGTATATAGCAATATATTAAAATGAAATGACCTATTCTGATTTTGAAAATTGACTATAAATTTTATTGCTTACATTATAATTGCAGGCAAAGCCGCAATGGGTAACAGCTAGTATATCTATAAACGTAAAAAAAGTTAAAATTTACAAAAATCCAGACCAATATTTCTTCAAGGACTTTTAAGGTACTAACTGTACAGTTGTTTACTAGATAGCGTTGCCGATGTAATTTGAAATCGTCAACCCAGTTTTTAAGTCTTTTGAAAGAAGAATATTTTTCTTAAGACGTAAAAGCATACAATTTAAAAAACGAAATTCTTCCGAAGAAAATACATTTTCATTGAAGTAAAAATTAATAATTTCTTTTACAGTAAATAAAATGTCATAAAATACTGCATGAATAATTTTCTTTTATATTATAAAGTAATGTACATTTTAGGGTAAAGTTATTTAAGATATTCCGTTGTTAGCGATCGTTAGGATTTTGTCGACAAGAAAGGATATGTCCAACAGCATTCCTAACTTATGCTGACCAGCTACTGAGATGGACTTTTCGAGAATAGCGGTAGGAAGATCAAGAAAACAGAGACTGAGAAATGAAAGTATACGGAGGATAATGGACGTAAGGCATACAATTGTAGAGGATATGAGAACAAAACAACTGGTTTGGTACGGGCATGTACAAAGAATGCCGGATGAGCGAATTCCCAAAAAAATCATGCAATGGCGAACACCTGGAAGAAGAAAACGAGGAAGGCCGAGACTGAGCTGGAGAGAGGGAGTCGAAAAGGAAATAAAAAAAAGGGATCTACCAGAAGACCTGTGGTGGGACCGCGATCGGTGGAGGTTGGAGATCGGAAGACAGCGTAGAACGTTGTAGACCGAATTATAGATAGAATAATAATTTAAATTCCCAACAATACCCAATATTGAACGACTTCCTGGAATTAATAATTTTAAACGACAAACGTCTAGTATAGGTTCATGTCATGTTTATTTATTAAGCAAAATGGATGCACAATCTATAATAATATATCTGGAATGTAAAATTTTATGTGATAGTTTTGGAAAAATAATTTTGTTGAATAATTCTTGTAATACGTAGTTTTAAATACCTCAAAATTTTTAAAATTGGACGATACTTTTCTTTTTTTACTTCTTTATTTTCAAAATAAAGCAATACTAAGAACGCATACTTTTTTAAAGAATTTCGCTCTAATGATTTATAATTCTATGACTTGCCGTATATACGTTGAAAATGAAAAAAAAACGTATATATGTTAACGTATAGGCTACATGTTGCGTAATAAAAAATAAATTTTAGTCTATAACCAAAAAGCATAATTGAATGTTTTATTATCGAAACATTTATTTTATCAAATGCATTGATAAGCAGATAATGTAGGCCTACTAAATCTGCTTGTGACACAAAGTTTTCTAATACAGAGATAAATTGCCCGGCCTTTGATCCGATCCAGTGGCTCAGTACTGCCAAATTACTTCCGAAAAATTTACCTAATACTGAGCCCAGTAGAATTATTGAAAGCAGTGTTTTTTATATTTTCTTCTGTTACAATGTTTATAACTATGAACAATTAAATAATCACGGCTCTTGATGGTGTGAACAAAGCGGAAAGCCGTGTGCTTGGATTTCGGAAACGTTTAGCAAATTACAGATATCAAACAAGCAGGAACTATATACTCGAAGTAATTGTCTTCGCGAGTTGGTTTCAAATAAATTAACGAAACAGACTAGCTTTTACCGTATTAGTCTGAAACGAAATGGAAATGTATTTGTTTCTCAAATATAAATTGCACAACGGGAAACTTCAACAATATTCTTTAAAACAAAAATGGCCAAAATGGCGTCCGATTAAGGAAACGCTGGGTACTGTACCGTTTTTCTATTCAACAACGCCTAAACAGTTGTTCCGATCTGTTTTGAGGAAAAATCGTTATTCACAAATCTGCAACTTTATAATTTGAAATTGTTTTCTATCTACTACTTTTTTCGTGTAAAATTTTCAAAACGTTTATACCGTAAGAAATCACGAGTATTCAGCTAACGCTTTTTAAACAAGCTTCCCGCAATGAGAAATTAAACTTAATTGCAACACGCTACGGTGACAAAAGCCAGCTTCCGACAAAATAATATCACGTGATTCTTTTTGTACGATCGTTACACTTTTGGAAAGTTTGATTTCTTTAAAACAATCAGCGTTAAAATCTGTGTAAATTAGCATTATTTTAAATTCACAAATTGTATAACACAAAAATGAACCCTAACCGCCGTCAGAACCATATTCGTATTTTCAAACGAATTTGAAAATTAAATTTAAATTCACGCAGATTTTAAAGGTTGAAAAAAAGTTGTCAAAATATTGTTAGATATAAAAATTACGATTTTTTAAAGTTTTCGAATGGCCGCCATTTTGAAACTGTTTTACCAGATTTTGTCGTAAAACGAACTCGAACAAGCTATTTCTTGGTTATCTATATACAGGCTAAAAATATTTTGGATCATAAATACAGAACAACAATTAATTAATCAGTTATTAAATAATTTGTAACAATTAAAACTTTCTAACTTGAGTTTCTATAGAAATTTGAAATCATTTTTTTCTTATTAGGTTTACTGAGAACATCGTTCAGTCACAGGCAAGTTCTGGAGTCGTTTTAGGAGAGCAGCGCGTGAGTTTAGATTTTGTTTTAAAGTTTAATCATTGCTAATTTAATTAAAAAAAACTATTAATAGTGATTTTTTACAATAGAAGCTAACGAAATTTGAGCTATTGTTGATTACTCAGCGAAACGCGTTCATAGGTTTTAAAATAGCAGCTAGTTTACAAATAATACATTTTTTTTATGGTGTTTAACGTCCGATTATTGTGCACACTTGGGCTAATGCAGACGGTGGGATGATTTATAGGGTATGAAAATGCCAAGCCCTCGCCGGGAATCGAACCCGGGTCCTCGGGGTGAAAGCCCAGTACGCTATCCACTAGGCCACCGAGGCGGCTTACAAATAATACAGTTATAATTAGTGTAGAACTTCCAAATATCAAAATAACCAATAAACTTGATGGTGGTCAAGATTCCTTTTTTTTTTCAAAAAAAAAAAAAAAAAAAAAAAAAAAAAAAAACTAGCTAGATTGCGCTAAGTACGATTATTGAATCTAATTTTTAAAATATATTAGGAAGTTTAAATTTTACGGCTTCATTCATTTTTGTACTTTATTGTGCAATACAAAAAAAAAGAAATCAATATTAAAACGTATTTTTGTTGATGTTATTAAATTTTATTACTTTTGGATTTCGCTTCCATCACGTCAACTAGACAGTTGCGTGCCAAGATAATATAGCTAAACATAGCTTCTAATAATCCATGCAAAGTTTTTCAGTGAAAATTAGTTTAAACGAATTAATCATGAGTTATTTTTGTCCATACAGGCCTAGAGCAACTTAAATTTAAAAAAATACAAAATTAGCAATGCACGGCAACTGAGCAGTAAAACAAATATTTATAAAAATAAATCATGGAATAAATTTGGCGTCTTGCAGTTGTTTATGATCCTTACACGAGACTTAAACATTTGGGATTACAATTTAGTAGTTATCTTAGTTGTAGTAGTAATAGAAGCATTACTTTAGAAGCATTGTTTTAGCTTTTTCCTGGTAAACTACTTTTCCATTTTTATAATTAAAAAACGCCAAAAACGAGTTAATGGCATCAAATCAAATATGTCAATAGACACAATTCCAATTTCTGGAAAAAACTTTCTAAATGCCTAACTTACTATGTTTTATTTGCAATTTTTAAATTTTTTAGTTTGTTAATTTTTTAATTACTTATTTGTATATTGTAAGTCTATTATTATAAATTTTTTTTGTTTTTTTTGTTTTTGTGTAACGTCCGACTATTGTGCACACTTGGGCTAATGCAGACGATGGGATGATTTATAGCGTATGAAAATGTCAAGCCCTGGCCGGGAATCGAACTCGGGTCCTCGGGGTGAAAGCCCAGTACGCTATCAACTAGGCCACCGAGGCGACTATATTATTATACAAATAGGTATATTTGTTATTATATCTACTTAAAAATTGTTTCTGTTGTTCAAAACTAATTTCTTTTCTTGTTTCTGTTTCAGGTTCAATACTACAGTTTCTGTTACATGCCTAAAAAACTTGTATGTAGTTAGCAGTTTCAAAACTTTCGTGCCTAAAATTATGTTTTCCCCGTTTTTATTTTATTTTAAATTTTATTCAAAATTTGTGGGGGTAAAAAAAGATTGGCTCCGTAATACGGGATAGGTTCCTTCTGGGTAGCGTATGTCGTGGGATATATGCAAGCTGAATGGCCTTCCGGGTCGATTACGCTCAGTGGAACTGCAAATTTGTAAAAAAAAGTTCACGTGTGGAACTCTGGGAGTTACCGACAGAAGCGAAGCTTATATTATATCTTCGCTGAGTATATAACTAGTTTGAAGACATGTTTACAAATATTTTATTTTGTTTAAATAAATAAATAAAAAAGCTTAGATATTATTTACTATAGTTATAGTAAAAGATCAGTTGTTTTTGTATTAATTCGTAACGAACAGCTGATAGGATGTAAGATTAAGGTTTTGTAGTTAGAAATTATCAATATTAACAACAATTATTATAAACGTTTATTAATTTGGAATGTATAATAAACGGTTACAACGTGCATGTGTTCTTCAACTATGAAAAAAATACAAAAAAAAACAAAGCAACAAAACGTTTTCACATAACACGCGTGTAGTTATTGAAAAGGAGAAAGAAAGACAGAAATAGAGAGACGAAATTCGTTGCTCGTTCATTCAACATTTTCGTTACATTTTTCCTTTCGGCAGACTTTTTTTTCTATTCACTCCTCTCACCAAAGTTAACATTAAAAGCTTCGCTTCAAAAATACCTGAGTTAATATTATTATCTCAAAGTTTAAACAGTAACAATTAAATACATCTGAAAACTGTTTTCAACAACGAACCAAATGCAGTCACATGCGTTGTAAGAAGTGAAAACCAAACGTTATCCACAAAACACTAGGCTATGAAAGAATACAAAGAATCGATTGTTACAATATTGTTCAAAACAACTAGCACTGAGTTTTCAGCACATAAAACTGTTTAGAAAATAATTCCACAGTTGTTTCATATAAAGCAATGGTATAAAAAAGCAGTCAATTTAAATTCCAGTCTTCAACAATGTTAAAAAATATTGAAACTATAAACTGCCTCTGAATAAAGCATAAAGATAAGAATGCATGACTTACCTAATGCTTCTGAATCAAATAAGTAAGAGAGATAAAGAATGTTGCACAAAGTACATGACACGTTCCTAAGTACATATTACACTAAAATAATGTCTGACAAAATACAATGGCAAGTTATTTATAAAATTCAATTTAAGTTGCTGAATAAAACTTACAATTGTTGGTTTTATAACACCTCTTTATTACTATTTAGTTTATAATTATTATTATTTACAAAGGTTTGTTTAGGCTTTGGTCAAGCTTATAAGAGTGCGTGGGCTTCAGACTATACTCTAAAAGCACAATGCTATATTTATATCTTGGCTCGAATCCTTGAATTCACGAATATTGAGCACCCGAACCCTTACGCTCGGTAATATTAAGCAACCGAATCCTTGAATTCACGAATATTGAGCACCCGAATCCTTAAGCTCGCAAATATTGAGCACCCCAACCCTAGAAATCGCGAATATTGAGCACCCGAATCCTTAAGTTCGCGAATATTGAGCACCCGAACCCTTACGCTCGGTAATATTAAGCAACCGAATCTTTGAATTCACGAATATTGAGCACCCGAATCCTTAACCTAGCGAATATTGAGCACTTGAACTCTTAAGCTCGGTAATATTGAGCATCCCAACCCTTGAATTCGCAAATATTGAGATCCGAATCCTTGAATTCACGAATATTGAGCACCCGAATCCTTAAGCTCGCTAATATTGAGCACCCGAACCCTTACGCTCGGTAATATTAAGCAACCGAATCCTTGAATTCACGAATATTGAGCACCCGAACCCTTTGGCTCGCGAATATTGAGCACCCGAATCCTTAAGCTCGCGAATATTGAGCACCCTTGAATCACGAATATTAAGCTCGCGAATGAATTGGCACCCGAATCCTTGAATTCACGAATAAGCACCCCCCTTACGCTCGGTAATATTAAGCACCTGAGCCCTTAACCGGTAATATCCTTGAATTCACGAATATTGAGCACACGAATCCTTAAGCTAGCAAATATGGAGCACCTGAACTCTTAAGCTCGGTAATATTGAGCGCCCGAATCCTTAAGCTCCCTAACCCTTGAATTCGCGAATATTGAGCACCCGAATCTTTGAATTCACGAATATTGAGCACACGAACCCTTAAGCTCGCAAATATTGAGCACCGAACCCTTACCCTCGGTAATATTGAGCACCCGAACCCTTGAATTCGCAAATATATAGCACCCGAACCTTTAAGCTAGTGAATATTGAGCACCCGAACCCTTGAATTCGCGAATATTGAGCACCAAAACCCTTAAGCTCGCGAATATTGAGCACCCGAACCCTTACTCTCGGTAATATTGAGCACCCGAATCCTTAAGCTCGAGAAAATTGAGCACCCAATAGTTTTTTAAATTTTTTCGTTCTTTTTCAATAACAAATAATCGCTTTCTGACGTGATGGAAGCGAATTTCCAAAAGTAAACTTCAAAAGTGAAACTTCAGGCAAAAGCGAAACAGCATTGCTGTGCCAAGCTTTGTCAGTAGGCCTAAGTTATAACTTTGCCAGTTGTGTGATTTGTACGAAAATGAAACGCCTAAACTTAGACGTAACGTAATTTACAATACACTGCACGTGGCAAAGGAAAGTTTTTCCTAAAGAAAATTATTTTTTTGTAATAGCTTATTATAGAGAGCAATATTTATTTAATTCTTGTTGGACAGCGTGCAATGTAACATTCTTAATGTTCAATAAGTCGATCTCAAAATTTCTCTAAATATGTGCTCTGGATGTGTGGCCCTACTCATACTGACATATTTATAGCACGTTTTCTTTAAATTGATTAATTAAAATTGAAGTTTAAGCTAAACATATTCAACAAAGAAACTGTTTAGTACCGCCTACTGTATTGGCGACTATAGCCTAATACAGTATAAAAGATCGTTTGGCGTGTAACGACACAAACCGCATCGTTAAAACGTAACAATGCGGCCAGACAAAGTGCAATGCAAAGACAAAGGGTGCCTCTTTCCTGCCAAACAAAATCACACTTGGTTTGTCAAAGGCAAACTTGTACTTTATATGGCAGTGACCAATAGGTCCAATTTTCAAAGTCTAGTGGATAAATTCAGCATAATCCAACGACATTTGTATATGTAACTTACAATTATATTAGTTTTTGCTTTTTGTTTCGAATACCATAATTGAGTTCTGATACCCCCATTTACCCTTTTTGGTTTGCTAAAGCTTTTTGTCTTAAACTATTGTTAGGTAAAGATTATATTTTAAGTTTTAATTATAATAAAATTATTGATTATAGAATCCTGACAGAGACATCTAGCGGGAAAACAAATAAAGATAAATTTAACTGGACACAGGACAGACAGTAATAAAAAAATCGTATACAAAACACGGTCGAATATTGTTTATTTTCACCAAAAAAATGTCCTTTTGTGTATCCATACGCCGGTCAAAGAGTTGCATTAGGTTTTTTATGAACTTTATGACGACCTCAACAGAGGGAATTGACTGATTGTGCGGCCTGATAATGAAACTAATGTTTCAAAACCGCGGCAGAGTTTACAATATGAGAGCAAAAAATTTGAGCAGTATTTGCAAATTACATTTTTTAAAACAATTTTATGTCAGACAAAACGTATTTTTTGTCACTGAACAGTACAATTAGTACACAATTCTATACTCCACACAAGCCATGTTAACCAAAGTTTTTTAATCGGAAAAATTAGGTTAGAATAGTTTGTTACTTGTTTATAAATTTACTGCAGTAGTTCAAATCCAAGTAAATTAGGAATTGACGATGAATCACGGAAGAAAAAGGTTGTCGTAAAAGAACGTCAGTATCCCTCAAATGAAGAAAGGTGTAAAATGTTAGTAAAAAAAGAAAATCATAAGAAAGTGAATGGCCTACATGACCTGTGTGCACAAAAAGTGGAATTTGAATTATATTTTAAAAGTAAAAACTACATCACGACACAGGTACATTAGTTTCTTTCTGCATGTCTAATTACACAGAATAATCGAATTAAAAAAATATATTATTGCGTCATTTTTTGAGTCCCTCAAAAATTTTTAACTGTTATATATAAACTTAGGAAAACATATAGGAACTAATTGTATTTTTAGAATTTGTGAAATATCGTTTATCACGCTAATATTAGTTTTAACAACTGGCTATTTACAAAAAAAAAGAACTAACATAAACACAAATTCAAAACAGAATATAGGTTCCAATAAAATAGACTAAAAGTAATGAATTTTTTAAAATTATTTTAAGGCGAAAAGCACATTAATGCTATTATCATCTCCCTAAATGTAAGTGTGAATGTAAAGTGTTAAAATCGTAAGTGTAAGTGTGTGTTAGACTCGGGTACCGCAAGGGACGTCTAAATCTTCTCAATAGGTGCAGCTAGTCTGCACCACCTACGGGGTAAAAGTAATGAAGCCGATCCAATTTATACAATAACATAACAATATTAGGCTAATTCTTACAAAATATTAACCTCTTAAAAAACTAGCCTCTAGACATCCCAAATAATGTGTTTCAAACAAGTAATATTATCTACAAACATCTATTGAAATATAAATCAAATCTCAATTGACCTATAACAAATATATTTAAACATGCTACAATTAACACACAAATATTTTTTTGTCTTGTGCTGTAGTTCTACTTTAATACGAGGCTAGTTGTTGCATTTTTATTTATGTTTTTAGAACTGTAAACAAGGCCTATTCCTATGGGAGCAACATAGCCTAACATTATTTTATGCTCTATCAACTCCCTGCTGTGAAATCCTCCCTATAGCCTAAGTGTAAAGTGGCAATTTGGTCTCTAATATAACTATCTTAGCCCCTTCCCTTACTAGCCTATAACAGAATATTGATGAAAGTAGCTTAGTCATTTTAAAACACTCTCGGCTGATAATTAGAAGCAAGTGGTGACAACCCTTCTGTAATTGCAAATCAACAAAATCAAAATACAATAGCGTAAATCTTTTCTTTGCTTTGAATATACGTTATATGTATTGGATTGAGTTTTAAAGGCCACAAATTGCTAATACCAAGTCTGAATATAAAATACTGGCATAAGAAGGTGGCCAGTAGCGATGGGAGGCTCCTTTATAAATGGTCTGTTAGATATGAACATTAATTAACAGTAGGCCTATGGAATGTTCTCAAAATATATAAAACAATCTTTTGAAGTGGAAATTTTTATAAGCGTCCCTACAAGCCAGAGAATTTAGCTTTTTTCATGAGGATAAATTATAAGATTTTGACCATCACGGTTACACAGTCTGTTGGGTTTTAAATTTATTGTTAAAAATTATTTTATAATAAATAAGTTCAATAATAAATATTTGAATATCATAATAATAAACTACATACATAATTAACTGTAGCATTATACTACATACAGGACCCATTTAGCATTAAATTGTTTACAGTTAAGTAGGCGTAATGAATTTACATTTATTATTTACTTTTTCAAATTACGTATCTATAAAAATTAGTTCAATAATAAATATTTGAATTATAATTAACGTTATTCTATATACACGACCCATCTAACACAAAATTGTTTAGAGTTTTTACAGTCAAGTAGGCTATGTCTTGCATGTTGTATATGAATAAGTTCATGTATAAAAATTGTAATTGATAATGAATACCATTATAATACTTGCTCAGCCCAGACATTTAGTTCAAATTTTCACACCTGCCTACTATACCATGATGGTAATGTTTTTTAAAAATATTTTCTATTTAAGCATGTCTACAGGAAGTGTTCTCCTTAAAATAGGTTGTAAACTTTACTTAGAAAATTGAATTATGATACAAAAATCAATTCTCAGGTTTATAACTATAAACTATTTGTTTATAGATTTATTTGTATAACTATTCATATAATAAGCTAAACAAACGTTTCAACAAACTAATATAATACAGTGTTTAATAGACTATGTATTCATTATATTATGTAATCTCTAATTTATTTATTAAGTAGCAAAAAAATAAGATCTAAAAGATATAAATCATAGATAACAATTGCTATATTATATTATATAGCAAAGACCCGTCAATACAGCTAATTTATTATATGTTATAATAAATTATATTATATAGCAAATAAATAATTTATTTATTTATTTCTAAATAAATAAATTAGAAATAATTTAAAATGCTGTATGACTATATTTTTAACTTAAATTCTATGATGGCGCTTAACCAATACTTTCAAGTGCAAGATCTTACAATGCTTTTTGACATCCATCTATAGTCATGTTTTATTAAGTAATTATCTATACTGTAATCTGGTATAATAAGCTGTTTTTTTTTATTTTAAGGCGAAAAGCACATTGAGGCTATTATCACCTCCCTAAATGTATGTGTAAGTGTAAAATGTTAAAGTTGTAAGTGTAAGTGTGTGTTAGACTCGGGTACTGCGAGGGACGTCTAAATCCTCTCAATAGGTGCAGCACCCATCTGTTGGGTAATAAACTACGCTTAGTATTTGTGTGTGTATTAATTTTTTATAGTGGTTATTTGAATTTAGTTTTTATTTGCTCAAAATATTAAAAAAAATTAATTAAACTATGTATGATCGTATTTTTATACTTGCATGCAATATAATTATTTTTATACCACTTCATTGCAAAATGCAAATTAAGGGTTTTCATTTTGTCTTTGCTGCGGTATAATCAGCATCAATCTATTCAACTGATCTATGTTCATAAAATGGTAGAACATAACAAAAAACACCTTTGCCAAGACCTTATGAAATCCTTGGGTGCATGGTATCAATTGCTAGCTTTGAAATACCTGAAGTTGAAAATACAAGAAATCCTTGGTGAAAACCCTCCAGCTATTGAAGAAGTTCTCCAAGCGACACAACAAAGAAAGATATTTGCCCCTAAGGGAAAATGTTAAGTAGCATGCAGGTTATGTAGGGAAATTAGTAGTTGATATTTTGGGAAAGGTGGGGGCCCAGTAGAGCCTAATAACACACTAGCCTGCTAACACTACTGTGTATGTGGACTAACCAAATACAGCCCAAGAATATTTAAGCTATCCGCTCATCCAATCGCTTCCGCCCATAAGAAAACATTATTAGTCAATAGTCTACCCTTTTGCCGGTATGGCTATATAGAACTTAGAAAAGCATTACCTCTTGACTTTAAGTTTTGTAAATGAACAAAAGTAATTCATCTTAATTTTCAATAAAAATTTACTGTTTGATTTTAACTTTGTCATTTCTAAAGCGTTATATAAACAGCACCTTCTCCAGTGCAGGGCACAGGGCATGTTCCCTGCTTGTCTTTACGGTTATGCCACTGTTTAAAACACGTTATAAAAAAGAAGGGCTAATATTGAAAACTGCAATTATATCTGGGCTTAAGTGTAGTATATGAGTATAGCTGTCTTAAATAATTATGCATTTCAACAGGATGACAAATGTTAACACGTGAGTATTGTCTTTATCAGCAGTAATTCTGATGACACTTGTCCTGTCTGTTAATTTATTTCTTGTCGCATAGCATAAGTGACCAATAGTCAATGCGGTAACTCAAGAGAACTGCATCAGTGATCCACCATATAACAAATTAATTAAATGCCTTAACAGTCCATATTAACACAGAAAAAAAGGTCATTCTAAACTACGATTTAAAAAAATAATATTAAAATTCTCAAACTGTAAATTTTAGAATGAAATATATGTTTTGACATTATAATAGAGTAGTGCATATTAAGTCATTAAAACTAGGGTTTATGGCTGAGACACTGGTTAGTCTCCTGAATTTCTGAACTTGTGTACCTCATGGTTGTAGATTCAAGACTGCAGTTACAGCCGTAAGCTTTAATACTGATCCCACATTAGTCTAACTGGCATAAAGTGTCAATGTTAAAAAAGTAGGTGTTTGATTTGACTTGAAAAAAATAACCCTACAACTGAGGTTTGACTGTACTTAAAAAATATACAGCCAATATTCCTGTGGCTGTTATTATTCATCAATAACAAGCATTGTAAAAGCACTGCATTTTTTTAAAATGAGTGTGTATGTTCCACAATTATGGAATGTGTAGGCCAGTTTTCACCAAACTTGGAATACATATTACTAACTGAAACAGTACTGGAGGGGTAATATTTTACTCACCAGCACCCCACAGAAAAAAGGGGTAAAACATGTAAAATCTTAACAATATTAGTTAAAATTCATAATTTTTGGGGTCGCATAGATGAAATTATTTATGCTAATAATAAAAATGGGAAGACCTGACACTTCCCCTCAACCATAGAGGAACAGGAGAAAATGGTGTAAAATAACATGACACAAATTCCAGTGGCAGGAGACAGTCTTAATGACATTATAAAATTGTCAGATAGGAATTAGAAAATTGCAAATAAATACCGAGACGGCTAGGTAATTAGCAAGAATTTTTTTTTTTTTGTGTTTAACGTCCGACTATTGTGCACACTTGGGCTAATGCAGACAATGGGATGATTTATAGCGTATGAAAATGCCAAGCCCTGGCCGGGAATCGAACCCGGGTTCTCGGGGTGAAGCCTAGTACGCTATCCACTAGGCCACCGAGGCGGCTATTAGCAAGTATAGAATAACAATTACTGTTGTATACCTGACACAAACACAAACAGTAATTATTATTGAAACACATAAATTAATTTAGTAAACTTTGTTCTACCACAAACATAAAATAACGACCATAAAATACTCAACAGATGTGAATGATTATAAGGTACCAGAACTTTACCAACTAAAAAACCTACAGGCGCATGTGTTAAAAAAAAGGAAGAAAAAAATGAACCAATAAAATGTAATATTTAAATTTTACTGTAATACACAGTAATCCTTAGTTATCTGTAGTTTTGATTATCGTTGAAAGCTCCTAATTTTTTTTTAGGCAAAAAAAACATTAAAATAGTCGCTTGAAGCAGTGCATTAATAACTAAATCAAAATTGTTAAAACATACACACACAACACAGTAATAAACTTAACACTAAAGCTACATACAGTAATTAACAAAATTAAAACTTGTGATACAAATTATTTTACTAAAGCTGTTACTACAATAAGGTTGGCATGAAAACTGACAGAGATTTTTAATACCCCTCCTTTCTGAGAATTCAGCCTCTGTATCTCTTCTGTGAAGCTATCTTTTATACGCCATGCACTTTGCCCTTCACTCTTATCATTGAACTAATTGGAAACTAAGCGGTACACATAATACACTTATGTCTGTAGCAGCATTTGACTGTATAACCCCGCAGGGGGGTGCAGACTAGCTGCACCTATTGAGAGGATTTAGACGTCTATCATGGTACCCGAGTCTTACACACTTACACCACTACACTTTGCGGCTTTAACACTTTACACTCACACTTACATTTAGGGCGGCAATAATAGCCTGAATGTACTTTTCGTCTTAAAAAAAAATCGACTGTATAAACTTTATGTACTCGAGTTTCATATGTCCTCCTGTGGTAAAGAAAATGTCAAGAGAAAAAATAAAAACAGCAAAAGTGAAGTGTTTATTACTAAAACCTACAAAATGAACAAGTATAGTGTTTTTGAGATAAAAATAAAATTTCCTTGTTTATTTGAGTTTTAATTTTACCTGGATGTACTGTATTCCTATCCTGTAGAAATAAGTAATACTGTAGTGAACACATGTTTATATATTGCCTCATAGTTTTGTTATTCAAGAGATATTCCAAGAATCAAATACTCATAAACAATGAGGGATTCCTGCATTTGACTCTTTCTGGTATGTATACTGCTATTGCTGTTAAGGCGTGATATCACTGTCAGCATTTTCTACTTTGCCCTTTTAATGTTTTTGGCACTCTTATTACTAACATTTAAGTTATAGATAAAAGGGTGTGAGAAGGACACTAAAATAATTCTGCATTTGTATTTAAACTTAAAACCTTATTAAATAATTTCACTGTAGACTACATATATAGTACATACAGAAACAGCCAGAAGTGCAAAAAGTCAATAATGGAGCTTTTACTGGAACTCGCATGTTCAAGTAAAGTTTTTCCCATGTGTTATGTCGATCACTAATGTCTATTTGACAAAGTTAAAATGTAAGGAAAAGAAATCAAGAAACATGTTTGTATAAAAAGATCTTTATATAAATATGTGAACAATAATTTGTTAACAAAATAAAGTAGTCGTATGACAATGCCATCAAATATATTTGTACATGCAATAGTATTAATTTTTTCCTGGGAAGAGAGGAAATAAATTAGTCCTGTGGCAACAGAAACAGCGATTCTAAATCCATATTTACAGTACATAATAAGAGTAAATTTTAGCTATCAGACTTTGCCAATTGTTCCAGTAAACTTCTTTTCTTACTAAATCTGCTTGAAACAGGATTAGATGTAAGACAAGGCCTTTTTGCTACGGGCAGTGGTAGCGCTTGTCTCTTTCTTTTCGTGGCCTGTAACAGAACATATGACATTACACCCAGCACAAACATGAGCTATAGGCCTACACACCAAGGGATGTTATACTATACACACATACATAAATTATACAGAAAATTTTATTTACCATTGATGGGAGAGGTACTTCCGGTTCATCTTTAGTTGGACTAATGCTGGCAAACACAAAATTTCGTGAATTTATTGGTTTTAAAACTGGAGCATCAGGATTCGCTGCAGAAGTGAGTTGTGCCAGACGGGAGAGTACTTGTTGCCCTCGTGACAGGAATGATCCTCGTTTTGACTACAATTAAAACACCAAATTATATAACATACTACAATTACTTAAATAGAATTTAAAGTAATTAAATAAGAATAGAAAGTGCTTCTTTGTTGTTGCTATGACAGGTGTGATAGGGAGGCTAACTCATCATCATTAAACGTTTGAAGTCCCAATAAGTACAATTTTTTTCATTCTTGCTGGTATTTATAAAGTTTTAAACACCCAAGAAAATTATTTCTGGTTTTACTAATTCAAATAACTGGTTAACATTAACCAGGAAGTTACTAACCTGCTTAGCATCAGGTGAAGATAATAAGTCTGTTGGAAGATTTGCTTTCTTTTCTTGGCTGTTACTGTGTGTTTTAAGTAAGGTTGTTTTCTTTAATTTAAAAAACTGGCTTCCATCATCCACGATGTCTTCCGTTTCAAGAACAGCCCTCTTTTTCTACACAGAAAATAACAAATTAATGAATACATTTGTACGAGTGTATTACAGTGCTTTCTTTATATTTAAAAAAAAATTTCATTGTTCAACCTGGATTTTAATTAGTAAAAAAGTACATTTAACACTTATTGCACAATGAAAAGGCAGGACAGAGGAAGAAGAGAAAGGAACCATGTGCTGGCACTTATATTGATGGTTTAGCTTTTCCAATGAAACCAAATAGATTTTTTTTGGTCCAACTATTCAAATTGAATCAAACAGAACTTCTGTACTTCACCAAGTTAAATGCATGACTCACATAAACATACTATATTTGGGCTTGCATGAATCTCAGCTTTGCTTCATTTTGTTGATATACAACAGCAATAGAACTGTGTACATAAATTTATTTTGCTTTGTACAAGTTTTGCAGGAAGTTATTGAAATTACTGTCTTGCCTACGCAGCTGTCGGACCATGCAAGAATACTGCTGCTATTAGTTACTTCAGTTATTTGTTCCTTATTTGAGTTTCACATTTTTTCACATTGATTCTCAATGTTTTAACTTTTCGGTAGTTCCATTTTGGCGATGGGAATAAACATCTCACAATTTCCAAAACTTTCATGTCAATCCTTAAACTCTAAGCGTAACAGAAGTGGAAAATATGCAGTTGTCTCTACTCACATAGCTTCCTATCATCTGCTAACTCACCGTTCTACTACAACACTGAGTTGTTCCTTGTTCTACTAGCACTAACTTGTTCCTTTCTTGGAAATGCTATAGCACATGCCTTTACAATTGAAGTATTAAAAAATTTATGACTTTGAGCTTAATTTTGTTCAAAAGCTCACAGCTCAGTCTACACTTAGCTCTTCTTGCATTACATCAACCCCCTGGTTTCATTAGTACAACTGCCGCCTCAGTGGCCTAGTTGACAGCGTACTGGGCTTTCACCCCGAGGACCCGGGTTCGATTCCCGGCCAGGGCTTGGCATTTTCATACGCTATAGATCATTCCATCGTCTGCATTAGCCCAAGTGTGTACAATAGTCGGACGTTAAAAAAAAAAAAAAAAAAAAAAATTAGTACAACTACCATATAAAGTACATATTAAAAAATTGTTCAGTCAAGTCCTTTGGTATTGAAATCTTCAGTTATCACTACAAATCAAAAAGGTTTTTACAAACAAAAAATAAATTTTATTTTCAAATAAAAATAACTTATTTATAAAAATAGCATATTCAATTTCTTTATAAATAATTTGGTTCCAAATATAAATCAAATACAAAAACTGCTGGCAAGCCCTGGAGAAGTAAAAAAAAAACATCCATGCTTACTCAATATGTAAATATTCTTACATTAAATTCTCTTAAAAATGTTTCTCGTTCGTGCCTTGAACGCCTCCAATTCTCTTCATCATCTTCATCTTCATCTTTCTCTTCATCTGAATCACAAACTAAAGATTTCCTAATTTCCTCGTCTCCATCTACAAAAAAAGAAACAAAATATATAGATTACAGATTTAAGTTCAAATAGCTATTTTTTTTCAGTAATCTTTTGTCATAATCAAAATATTTATTTAAAAAGAAACCACATTTTCTTATTCTTAAAAAAAAACTCTTGCCTTTGACAATTTCAAGATTTTGTTCAGGTCAAATTCTTTAACAAATGGACAGTTTTAGTAGTATGATAGTATGTCCTAGTAACTTCGCAATTAACATCACTGTTACGTTCGCATATACAGTAAACCAAAATTCTTTTAACAATAAAAAAAAAAAAATGAGTCATGACTCCAGAGATAAGATCTTAAAAACCTTAAGATATCCAAGATTTATGACTTAATGTAGACTATATGATTTAAATTAATAATTGATAGGCCTAATTAAGTTTAAAATTACTGAACGATTGTGTGCACTTTTATCATTTTCTACAGTTAGTTTCATTAATTTTACGTTGCCTTTCGTTTTGTGGAACATTCTGAAGAAATGTGTGATAAGAAACGACAAAGCAGGATAGAAGATTTTTTAAAAAACAATACGCTAGACGTTATTGTAACAGAACTTTATTTTAAAATTATGTATTAAGTGCTGTAGTTTAATTTTGAATTAAAATATTTTTGTATAATTGAACATTTTCTAAACTACGAAAAATGTTATATTAAAAAAGTTGGTTATCTGAAACCCCTTCATCCCTTTGTTTTGCTTGACAGAAATTCTCCTGTAGGAATAAATTGCAAGTATAATTCATTCTGTATTCAATTTTACTTTGAATAAAATCTTGTTTGCATTTGTATTCTTTTATAATGTCATTTAAGACGTAACATTACCAGTTCTAATATCTTAATTCTATAATTTGATTTAAACTATATCAGGAAAGTTTGTTTATACAAGTTTTATTTGTAATATTAAGATTACCAGTTATGTAACATATATAACACACATTATAGGGCCAACTGTTTTAGTATGTAAAGTATGCTACTAGAGGCAACACTATTATGCTGTACTATATTGTACATATTTATGTTAGTAAAGAAAAAAAAGATTTTGAGTGGGAGTATGAAGGAAACAATATTAAAAAAAATAAATAACTTTTCTTATAGGTATCATTATTGTATTAAACTACATTACACTTTGACAAGGCCATGAAACTGGCCTTACAAAATTAGACACATTTTGTTTCTGATGAAAATACAGCTGTGAAATGTGTAACTTCATAATCATATGTGCAGTAATATTTATTTTATTTTAGGAAATTTGTTGAATATCCCTTTTAGTACACTAACTAGCGTATAAATATGATGAATATAAACGTGTTGAAATTGAACATATTTAAGTTAAAATTGTTTTTAAAAGATATATATATATATATATATATATATATATATATATATATGAATCTCCCAACGAGACTTGCCAACAGAATCCTTAAGTATATACAAGGTGTCAAATCAACAATGTTGTGGATCGCACAAGTCAGAATAGACCTACATGACGCAGAAACAGACTCAACAGACGTTGAAGACAGGAACGCATACAGGAGAAAGATGCTCGGTTGGAAGGTCCCAGAGAATGAAATCCCAAAGAGAGCAGGGGTAAAATGGACGGAGGAGCGGAAGAGGATCCATGGGGACAGGATGAGGGAGGTGTGGAGGATTAGAAAGAGCAAGACATGAGTCGGAGTGCTTTGTGTGATCCAACAGGGTCTATACGCAGATAATAATAATAATATATAGGAATCTTAAGTTTACATATAGTGCATACATCACATAATGTAAAGTACATAAAATTATACTGAAGTGAAAAAATCTAAACAATTATTTAAGGGTCCAGTGTGAGAAACTAGGACTCCATGGACACTTTTAATTTCACTGTTGTAACATCTCAGTTATGTATCACAGGTGATGATGATTAACTATTACTTAACTATTAGGTTAAAAGTAACAAGTTTTGCTATACCTTGATTTGACCAACGAAATAACCTTTGCCTGCCATTCCCATCAGAATGCAGATCACCATCTTCTAATAACATCTCTTGCAGCAGTTTTACTTCTTTCGTGTCTTCTACCAACATACATGACTACTAATACACACACAAACACACATATATATATATATATATATATATATATATATATCAATATATATAAATTAGCACAGTTCTACTTGACTAAAGTGCTGGTTTTATTTATATATATATATATATATATATATATATATATATATATATATATATATATATATATACACACACACACACACACACACACATATATATATATATATATATATATATATATATATATATATATATATATATATATATAATTCTAGTCAATGTAATAAATTTGGAATTAAAGAAATGTGTTAATGGTCACATCAATCAAGAAAAAACAAAACAAAATGTAACTGCAATTGGGTCTAATTAATTACTATTATTATTTATTTTTTATATAACGAGGGGTGTAAAATATTATGGTAAGCATGTTTGTTCAACTTACATGTGCATCTTGCCCAATTCTTCTTTATCAGCTTCATGGTCTATCTTCTCCTTGTCAGCTTCTTCTTGTTCCAAACGATCTAATCCATTCTCATCTTCATCTTCGCTGTCCCAGTCTGACTCTGACAGTTCAGCTTCTTTATCCAAAAACTGTACTGCATCTCGTGGTATTTCATTTTCTTCAGAATCATATTCTACATCATCTACGTTCCTTTCGGAAGTTACTGTTTCATCATTGCTTTTACTGTCTACATTTTCGTCTTCACTTTCAATATTTTCTTCATTTTGATCACTTTGTAAGTCAGTCTCATCATCTGTAATCATGTTAACATATTTAGGAAATATAAATCTATTATTTAATAATTATAAAGGAATTAACAATAATAAATATTTTAATCCCACCTAGTAACATAATATAACCATGCCGTGACATTACATGTTTCAAAACTCAAGTCATTTCCGTTAACCATCATTAATTAAAACAATGATCACACATCAGTTTTGTGTTAATTTAGTTCGACATAAGAACAAAAATTTTTCAATAAATACATTCAAAAATAATCTATCTCAGAAGAACTGCTAGTCAGACAAACCAAAGCATTCTATTGCCAGAATTCTAAAATTAAAGTTGTAAGAATACACTGTTTACAGGCTAAGCAAATTTTGATGAGTAAAAATAGGAAGACTTCAGTACTTCATTGTTAAAAAAGCAATACAGATCAAAAAAGTACTATTTTGGAAAAAAATAGTAGTTTGACAATAGCACCTGGAGCGTTGATTATAAAGTGATGTGTTTTAAGCTAACTTTTTGAAACACAGGTGAATGTGATCAACAATGAAGCTGATAGAATTACTTTGGAGCTTTTCCTTTATCAAGATTTTACTTTCTGGGAGTATTTGCAAATAGAAAAAGGTAATAATGATTGTTTTCCAGAAAAAGGAATTCCTGAGGTTGGGATATGTCAGTAAATATTAAAATATTATAGACAATAACAATGGACTGACATAATTACACATTAAGTTGAACTAAAATGTTCGTGAGCTGACTTCTTACTTGATATTTCCTAAAGAGATAAAAATTGTAAGACTCATTATACGAGGTTTGTCCAATAAATACGCGAACTGGTCGAATATGGTGGCCATTACGGAGAGTTAAGCCACACCCACTGGCCTCACATGTTGTCTGGGACCCAATGAGCCGTCAGTGCTTGGCAGAACGTTACGCTGTGCGGATCTTGCAAGTAGAGTTATTTTTAGTTTTGCATTATTTTTTTGTTCGTCGATATGGAAATTGACCAATTCACTGAACAACGAATTAACATCAAGTTTTTGGTAAAGCTTGGTAAAAATTACCAAGAAATTGCTGAAATGTTGAGAGTTGTTTATGGTGATAATGCTATGAAGAAAACAGCCATTTTCAAGTGGATTAAGCGCTTTAAAGAAGGTCGAGAAGGCGCCACGGATGATGCAAGAATTGGGCGACCTTCAACCTCTTGTGTGCATGAAAACATTGATCGTGTGCGGCGTCTTGTCCTTACTGATCGCGAAAAACTGTCGAATGATAGCTGAAGAACTAAATTTAGGAAAATCAACAGTGCACACAATCTTAACCGAGCATTTGGGCTTAAGAAAGGTTTGTGCGAAAAATCGTGCCAAAACTGCTGACTCGCATCAAAAGTTGAGAAGAGTCGAATGTGTTACCGACTGGAAAAATTCCATGGAAAATGATGTTGGATTCTTAAATAGGGTTATCACTGGTGATGAATCGTGGTTTTCGAGTATGACCCGAATCGAAATCGCAAAGCATGGAGTGGAAAGCAACAGGTGAAGCTCGAACAAAAAAATCAAGGAAAAGCCGATCAAAAATCAAAGTCATGCTCCTGGTTTTCTTTGATATCAAAGGTGTTGTTCATCATGAATTCCTTCCTGAGGAAAAACTGGTAAATTCTGAGTTCTACCTTAACGTTCTCAAGCGTTTGAGAGATCGAGTGCGTCGTGTGCGACCACATTTGACTCAAAGCGATGGATGGATTCTTCATCAAGACAATGCACCCGCACATTCGGCTTTGATTGTTCGCCAGTTTCTGGCTAAAAATTCAATCACTATCCTTGATCATCCCCTTATTCACGGACCTCGCCCCCTGCGACTTTTTCTATTCCCTAAATGCAAAAATGTGATGAGGGGACAGCATTGGGAAGATGTGGACACAATAAAACAAGAAACAGCGAGGAGACTGAAAAGCCTGACTTCCGAGGACTTCCAAGGGTGCTTTGAAGAGTGGAAAAGAAGATGGGATAAGTGCATAGCAGTGAATGGAGAGTATTTTGAAGGGGACAAAATCAATGTAGATGAAATTTTGTAAAATAAAGTTTTTATGACCTTAGTTCGCGTATTTATTGGACAAACCTCGTATTGTGTTAAACTCAAGAAGTCAACACTGCTAACATAAATGAAACAAATTTGATAACACCATTGCAGATAGTGACACCACAACGCAGTAACGTGTTTGCTGCAGTGCATCCGTTCAACAAAGATAAATCATAACCTAAAAATTGTTGAACGTAACAAAATTGTTGAACATTATGTAAGCTCATGTTCATATGCTGCTAAGCCTGTGATATCCACAATAGCTAAAATAAATACATAAAACACTGGAAAAATGAATGGAGAGTGAAACTATGTCTAATGACAGCAAAATACAAAATTAGACAATTGACAAGCATCGCAGAAGTCGTTGAATTGTACCATACTTTACTTTCAGTAGCCATTAGAGGCAGCTGAAATGATCAGCTGATGGGTTTAGTGATCCCATCTTACCTCTAACTCATACTTTTCACCTACTCAAGATACATCTATACACACATTCACTACTCTATATAACCTGGCTAACTCAAAAGTGTAAAGCGTTCCATGGTGATGAAGTGTATAATACCAGTGTAATGGTGTATTAAACGGAACACTGGGATACCTAGCAACCTCTCAGTGTACCTTAGCAAGCAAGAGATCTGTATGGACGGATATAATTTCCCTAGCTACTCATAACCCCATGAGAAAGAATGTAAGTAGAATGAGTGGGAACTTACCACAAAACAAAAAACTGGCCAAATGGGTTACAATATCCGTGTTAAGGGCCAAAAGTAAGGGAGAGAAATTGAAAGGCAATTAACAGAGCAATCATCTGCAAGTATCTCAATAATGAACTGGGAAATCATCAATTAGAAGTGGGAGAGTTACCCACCTTGAATCATCTCCAAATCCTAGACTTTATTAAGAGACTGGAGAAGGTGCTGTAACTGAGCATCTCAAGAATATAGAAAAGATTTTTTTTTTGGTGTTTAACGTCCGACTATTGTGCACACTTGGGCTAATGCAGACGATGGGATGATTTATAGCGTATAAAAATGCCAAGCCCTGGCCAGGAATCGAAAAGAGGCACAACAACTAGAACTAGAACTAGAGGGTTACTGTGCAATAGTTTATAAAATCACTCTTTTATTCAACTGAACCCCATATTACTGGTTCCACAAGTCATCTCAATTAGTTTTCTACTGAATGTCATCAACAAAAATGTTAGTTTCCTATGTTCGGAATAATAAACTATACTTTCATACGCTATAAATCATCCCATCGTCTGCATTAGCCCAAGTGAGCACAATAGTCAGGCGTTAAAAAAAAAAAAAAAAAAAAAAAAAAAAAAAAAAAAAAAAAAAAAAAAATGTAAAATATCAGTTATTAATATTATAACATTATGTGCTAATTCACTATAAGTGACAGTGTTGAATTTAAAGTAATTATAAAATCTTCATATAATATAAGGATGAACTAGCTAAATCTAAAACACTGTAAAACATCTCAGACAAATATCCGTAAATTCAACAAAGTGTGTAAATTCCAACAAAAATAATTTACTCAAATTAAATTGGGACGAGAGATAGAGCCAGAACCTTACAGATATATAGTATTTAGATCCAGAACCTTTCAGAGAGTAAAGTAAAAATTTAAATGAAAATCAAATAAAATATGCTATAAACAAGTGAATTATACTAGTATACTGAATTTAATTCAGTACTGAATTAGGTTATGTAATTACAAATATGAAGTGCTACGTAACAGTTATTATACGCTGTGAAATTATGTAATAACCCTGTTAGGTTGGGATGTCTGCTTAAAGTTTGGTCATGCCAGTTAACATAATTTAAATGTCATTAATAAGAACACAGATCCTACCATATTGGACTAAATTTTAAAAAAACAACTAGCGATTATATTGTATTTAATTGATGTCACTATAATTGTGTTAGGGTCAGTTAAACCATAGTGAGAACTGGAATAGTTAAAAAGCTGAAATTTTGTAAATATCAGGTATTTCAATCAAAAACAAGACAAAACACCTAATAACACAGTCTGTTAGTTTGTTTAACTACTACAAAGTTTAATTTGCTTATTAAATAAATAACTTAAATCATACATAACCTTCAGCTGAAAAGATTTTAGTTGTGGTATAATTTTGGTGGCATAATTTTAATGAAATTTAGTAGCCTTCAGCTCACAACTGGTAACGAGATTAGACATTTGTTTTTATAATTAAGAATTGTAGTGTCAAATGAAATATTTTATAGACACACACACACACACACACATATATATATATATATATATATATATATATATATATAATATATATAAATATATTAATGTACGTTGCTACCAAACTTTGTAACCCTAAGTTTAATCAACATTACAAAAACATAGTTTTTTTCAATTGTTTTTACTACAAGTAATAGTGCAGTCAAACCTTAAACATTTCTTAATACTTGTACACCTTTAGCACACCACAACCTCACTCATAAATAAACATGATATTAAATTTCTTGCAGTAAGCTCGACTTGGAAATTGCAATTCCAAGTCGTGTACTGTGTGCGTGCGTGCATGTGTGTGTGTGTGTGTGTGTGTACAAATCCGAGACGAGGTGTCTAAACTGAGAAAAAACAATCAATAATAACCTAAATAAAATAAATAAAGAAGCCTACAAGAGAGAAAATGCCCTATCCGAAACTTATAAGAGAAAGTAATGTAGTAAAATACTCATCCCACAATTTTGAAAATAAACCACGCTGCCTGGTACCATTTACATGTTGTGTGCTATGACAGTAACAATGCAAAATTTAAACTTGCAGGATTAACCTTTACTTTACTGCTTAAGGATTCAATTTATGAAAAGGTATTCTTAGTGTGTACTGGGAAGTAAAAGGAATTGCCATGCATAAATTTCTACTTCGTACTGTGTAACGGTTACTACCTGAAAAGTCTAGCTTCTTTTTGTTGTGTTTTTTAACTTGCAATACGTCTTCATCATCAGAAAGGATTAAACTGGGTTTTCCTTCTTCTTTTCTGTAAACAAGATATTTTATAAAATTGTATTACATAAAATTTGGCAACTTAGTAACAAATAAAAAAATACAATAAGTTTTAAAAAAAGCAGTATAAGAGGAAAAAGTACATTGTGTGATTAAATGTTCGAATGTTATATTGGTTTTGACATTGTTTTCATTTTATGAGTATTCATTTTTAAGTGAAAACTTCTTCGAATATGCCTAGCACTTGTTTCTAAAAGGGAAAAAATTGAAACTCGCAATAGCATGAATAACATATATAGTAAAAGTGTCCACACACACACACACACACACACACACACACACACACACACACACACACACACACACACACACACACACACACACACACACACACACACACACACACACACACACACACACACACACACACACACACACACACACACACACACACACACTTGGAGTAAAGAGGTTCTACTATAATACAATAAAGTAAAATAGTACATAGAGAAAAATCTGGGCAGTTACAAGCCCAGAACTATATTTCACATTTACCTGGTCTGAGTCTTTGAAGTCAAACATGGTGATTGTGAATTGTGTAACCAAACATCATCCAAGTCCTGCAAACAGTAATTAGTTTTTACAATAATAATGCAACTCAAATATTGAGCTGAGCATTAATTTTCTTATAATCTATTTTATTCTATAAAAAAGAAAAAAGTTTCTGCCATCAGATTTTAGTGTTTTTAAAAGAAAAAACTTTTTTTCCTTATTTTAAACTCATTTTGTTTAAAAATTACCACACAAAAAATAGTCACAAATTATTAAGTGCTTTTCTACTCTAATTCTTTCTCTGACCCAATTTACCACATGGTACATTATAGTTAATTTGCATTTGCAGTGATTATTTATAGTAATATTTCCAAATGTTTACACAATAAGATGTGCAAAATATGTCAACACCAGTAAACCCTACAGAGGTATTAAAATACCTGTGTGTAGGATTTGGCGAAAAAACTTAATACTAAGAAGAAAAAAGTACAAGTAAATTATTATAACATTATACCACCCTCGACCAATGCTAATTAATAAATATTATATAATTTTAACAAATTAAAATTTATAGTGAAAATAACTTATATAACTATTTTTAAATATAATTATAATAACTAAACATTTGTAGAGATCCATTTTTTTTTAGTTTTGCATTACCTGATTTGGTAATATTTTTAGTATGTTAGGAAGACTATTATAAATGCCAGTAGCTTTGTAAACACTATTTTTGCTTCCCACCGTTTTACATATGGTTGGCAATGGGATATCTTTATTTCTACATGAGTTAATACATTTCTCTTTCATATTCTTATTTAAAATCTATATTTCTGTAAAATTTACATTCTATAATAAATATTTGACTCTAAATCGGCATTACAAGCAATTGCTGACAACACATCTGCAGGCTCTATGATAGAATCGATCCAGAAGAAATACAAAATAGTTAAACACATTACCAAGGAATTGGTTCTGCAGTGGATCCCGTCACATGTAGGCATACAAGGGAATGAGCGGGCAGACAAGCTGGCCAAACAAGGAACCCTTATAGTGCAGAAACCAAAAGAATGCTCACATAACCAGCATAGATATAATCAGGTATTTTAGGTTTTCCAAATGTCAAGATCAAAGGAGGTTGTTAAGGGATTTTTGTCCCTTTTCCATTAAGCATTATCCTGCAGACATCAACTACAGCTTCTAAGAGTCAACTCCGTCTTAATTTCACTTAGATCTACATGTAAAGATCTCAAGCAACTTACTGACACCTTTTGCAAAATTTAAGGTTCTGTGGGGTTCTACAGATACCTTGACTGTTTCAAAGAAGGAAGTCATTTTAATAGCGACTGGGTCTGTTTGTAAGCTATTTGTTTCGCCTAAGTAAAGTCCGTTTTTGTAGTTTTTGATAGAAACTCTCGGGCCTATCCCTATCAACAATTGCTTTGTATTAATTAAAAGCGTGAGACTTTGGACAAAATCCGCTCCTTCCGTTGCATTTTTGATGATTAAGAATCTCGGAGAAGGTAGCACGTAAAGTTATCATCTCCTTGAACATTAGGTGTAGTCTCTTTTTCCTATTGCTGCACTAACACTTTTCTACAGACTCGTTTGACAAGGTCAAGCGATGCCTCTTTAAACTCATTTTGGCGTTTTGTTTGTTATTTATTTTCCATAGTTAGTTTGCGGCGATTCATGAATGAAGACTTTTGAACGAACACCCAAACGACCACCAGCAGCCCAGGATACTCGACTAAGAAGGCCCCAAAAAAAAAAAAAAAAAAAAAAAAAAAAAAAAAAAAAATGGATCCCTAGGCACACATCAGGTTCGACATGTAGGCATACAAGGGAATGATGCGTGGCAGACAAGCTGGCCAAACAAGGAACCTTGAGTATGTATGTGTTTGTGTGAGAGAGTGTGTTTGTGAATGTTGTGTGTTTGTGTGTATGTGCTTATAGTGCTAGAGGTAATGGTGGGGCTAGGATTAGTGCACTGAAGCAAACATCTTGAATTTACAAACAAAGTCAAGGAAGACATAAAGAACAAGCCTTATGAGAATGTATTCGACTTGTATGGGAAGGTCAAGGATCTCCAGAGGAGGACATCTGTCGTGGTCTTTCGGCTGACAACTGGACACGACTGTCTGAATAAACACCTGAAGAAAATTAAGATATTAAACTATGACAACTGCACATTGTGTGAATGCCCAGACACCATCATGAACAAGGACCACCTCCTGGTCTGCAGAAAATTAGATGAAGAGCAGAGAAGAGGAGACCTCCTTGGCCTCTACTGGGAAGCAAGATCAAAGATGGAGTGAGCCAGCGGAAGCCATTGGAAAACAACAACAACATTCTATAATAAAACATGCTATTTTTGATAAAAGAAACAAACTTTCTTTTCTTGTGCATTTTTTTATATTAAGTTCTACAAGACTAGCTACAATAGCCTAAAAAAAGAATTCACTTCCTTTTATAATTATACACGTCTGTTACGCTGAGGCCTGATGAATTCTTTTTAGTGTTAATTAAAAATCGCCAGCAAGCCTTACATTTACTATTCATTATCGAAAATACATTACAAAAGATAAATTGTCCTCTGATTGGACAAAGGCTGCAGATATTACTATTTTCAAGCCAAAAAAATTGAAAGATCTACTTCTATCATTAACACTCCATAGAACTTACTCTCACCTTGGCCACAGAGCCAACTTGGGAGGATTGTGATCTGTGCAACTGCATAGGGCACTGCGAAAAATGAAATGTCAAGAAAAAAATCAAGGGAAGTATGACTGGCCACATATTCATTCAAAACCAACAAAACTGAAATATATGAAATGTAAATAAAAAACGGTGCCAAAAAATTCAACAAGATGTTACTGCGGCAGTGTGAAATGATTTCATTAGAAGTATTTTGCAGACTGCAATATCAGAGTATTACTTTCCTTTCTAGCAAAAGGTTTTCCTTCTTCTTCTTTATTTGTTTCACCCAACTTTGGGGTACACTAAATCAATCACTTTTTAATGTTCTGTGCCTTCCTCGTAGCCCAGTATTGCTTCATTCGTTGTGATCTTGCTTTTCTTTCTTCGTCAGAGATTTGGATCGTTTGCTTGGATTTGACTTTGCCTTGGAACCGTTGCTTCTTGTCCTTGGTTATTGTTTTGGCTGTTCTGTCCATGAACACAGTGTCAGTGATTTTCCTTCTACTGTACAATTTTTTTTTTTTTAACTCAATGCCAATATACTGGAAGTTGCTATTTCAGCAACTTTTCCGCTTTATCGAAAGTTTAGAAAAATCTTTTTTTATGTTAAATTTGTGTTTAAGATAAAATGCTTACATATTTAGATAAATAAAGAACCACAAGATCGAAAATAGCTGTCTCAGCATTGTGCAGTAGGTGTAACTACTTGGCTGTGTTTTTTTGTTATTGACTACTTACTGACTATTTTTATTTATTGTTTGATTATTAGTTTAATGTTCTAAAATGAGTATAAATTTTGTAATAAATTTTTAAAAAATTATAATTATTATAATTTAAAAATTATCCTCTCTTCCAGTACTGATTGGCCATCTATACTATATAATTTGTTCATATAATATAAGAGTGCATTATTGACTGAGCAAAACGAGGTCTCTGTTCAACTTGACCACTTGACATTTGGTCTGTGTGTCTGTTACACAGTTTTGGCCAAATGCACTGACCGATTGTTTTACAATTTGATACAATTTTAAAGTATAAAGTCCTTGTATAAAATCCGAACATATGAGTAAGATTTTTTCCCACTCACTTCTGTTTCAAAATGATGGCCTCTGATTTACAATTACTTGTGTACACAGTTTTGGTCAAACACAAAGACCAATTATTTTGAAATTTGGTACAAACGTATCTTATATAACACAATGTATGTGTAAGATTTTTTTCCAGTCACTTCTGTTGCAAGATGGCAACCCTGACTTACAATGAGTGTACACAGTTCTGGCCAAACGCATTGACTGTTTTGAAATTTAATAAGATGATACCTTGTATAAAGCACACACGATGTAAGCGTAATATTTTATCCTATTCAGTTCCGTTTTAAGGTAGCTTAGCGATCTGATTTATGATGATGCGTTTTGGTCAAATGTATTGACTGATTGTTTTGAAATTTGGTATGTTCATACCTTGTGTAACCCCTGAAAGATGTATTTGTAAGATTTTTGCCATTCACTTCTAGTTCAAGATAGTGGGCTCTGATTTAACAATGAGAGTGTAGTTGTTGACTATTTCCTGGATGAACAGCCATGACCTATTATAATTTTTACTACTTTGTGGAGAAAGAACTGGTGTAGCAACATGTTTTGTAAATATTACGGTTATTGGTTAAATTGGTGGAAAACCTTACGAGTGCATCAGATCACTGTTGTGAAGCGTTATATGTATTAAGAATATACTGTCGGTCTACTTTTCTTTTAACTATTAGTGTACTTTATAATCACTTATCCAAAAACCAATTCATATTCTTAACAATTCCAACACTGTATATTCCAAACATTGCCTTTTTTAAGGAAACTCTTATTGGTTTACATCTTTTAATATCTTTGCTATACCATCAATAGTTCATTTACCCACTCACAGTTTATATACAGTAGGTCTATATATAGTTTTATTTGCATTATATTTTTAAAACAGATTATTTTTATATTGTTTGTTATTATGCCTTTATTCACTGTAATTTCAATTTAATTTTTTTTATTCATAAAACTTAAAATTTTGTAGGAATATTAAATTATATAACATTGTGTTCACTGCACAACACATAATAGTTACTTTATACGAGGTGTGGCTATTAAATAACGAGACTGATGCTGCGGTGGAACAAGTGAGCATGCGCCAACCGCCATTAACCGACAGCTGTTTAGTGTGAAGCTTTCTCTTCAGAATGCAGTTAGTCTCGTTTGTGTAACCAACACCGTTTAGTCATAACCTTCATTTCTGTTAGTGTTCTTATTTTGTTTTGCCGGAAAAAATGGTTAGTATTATAATAATAGAGCAACGAATTGTTGTTAAATTTCCCTTCAAACTTGGAAAAACTGCTACTGAAACTTATCATTTACTGAAAGAAGTGTATGGTAGTGAATGTTTATTGCGGGTACGTGTTTTTGAATGGTTTAAGCGTTTTCAAGATAGCTGACAAGAAGTTGAAGATGATTTGCGGCCAGGTCGCTCTTCAACGTCAAAAACAGATGACAATGTCAAAAAAGTTGCTAATTTGATTCGGTCTGACTGTCGATTAAGTATTCGTGCAATTGCTAAAACTGTAGGCATTGATAAAGAATGTGTACGGCAAATTTTACATGACAATTTGAAAATGCGAAAAGTGTGTGCCAAAATGGTGCCAAAAATTCTCACGTTTGAACAAGCAGCTCGCAAAAATGTTTGTAGTGACACTTTGGATGCCATTGAAAATGACCCAAATTTATTTGAAAGGATAATAACATGTGATGAATTGTGGTTTTTTACATATGATCCGGAAACAAAGCGCCAATCCATGCATTGGAAGATCCCAACTTCACCGAGAGCCAAAAAGCAAGAATCAAAATTTAAAGCAATGATGATTGTTTTTTTTTCGATATTCATGGGATTGTGTACCTTCACTGGATTCCTGAAGGTCAAACAATTAATCAATATTGTTTATACATATCAATTAAGGTACCGCCAGCTCATTCCGTATTATCTGTCAAGACGTTCCTGGCCAAGTACAGCATCCCAGTGTTAGAACATCCACCTTACTCACCAGACCTTGCACCATGTGACTTCTATCTGTTCCCTAAGGTGAAATCTGCATTAAAAGGGACGAGATTTGAGTCCGTGGAAGCTGTAAAAGTGAAAGTGGCAAGAGTCCTGAAGGAGTTGACAGAAGATGATTTCCAGCACTGTTTCCAACAATGGAAAACATGGAGCGTTGTAGGGATTGAGAAGGGGTATATATTGAAGGTGGTAATAAGTAATTAAGTATAAAATGAAAATAAAATTTTTTATGTCAGTCTCGTTATTTAATAGCCACACCTCGTATACTGCATTACTAGACCTGAGAACTGTAATGAAATCCCAAACCTGTGATCCAGCTTCATGCGGATCTTCCAGCTGACTGCAATGTATTGGCTGTGAAGTGAACTGGCCTGAACAAAGCCCTATCAACTCTTGTGTAGATGGAGGAGGTGCCTGACAATTTAGTATGTCACTTAGGCCTGAAATAAAGACATAAATTAGTCAAATTATAACTGTTCCTATGTACAATTAACACTTATGACTAGTACTTAAGAAGGATAGGACATAGATTCTGATAAACATTTTCCGAAAATCTAGGCCTAATACACAAGGCAACTCCTAACTTGTATTTTGTAAATTTCAATTTTAGTACACAACATAAACAATATTAGATTTTGTAACAAGATGCAACTAAAGGTAACAGACTTGCCTTCACTTGCTAATATATTTATTGGCCACTTATAAAACATAAGGTAAATTCTTTCGCATTTGGTTTGTGGACTAGCCAGCTTTGAATTTTTACAATAAGAAGATTCTTTGTGTTGCTATATTTTAAATCCGTTGTCAATAAAATGGTCTGCAGTTATTCAAATTTGTAAAACAGCCACTTGCCATGTAAACCAAGCCAAGTTTCTTGAATTACTATGTTTTTCACAAAAGTTTTATATCACAAATTTATCTGTAAAGATAAATGAATACATAAGTTTACACATTTATGTTTAAAAGTACAAAGTTTTTAACAAAAGACTATTTACAAAATAAAAAATAATTAATATTTACACTGTAACTATTAAATTCACTAATTATGTACTATTGCTGATATTTCTTTTTTTAAATTTTCTTCAAAGTTTTATTTATAATAACGTTTTACTTAACTAACAAAACAACCATTTCCTACAGTAGTATCCCAAAGTTATTTTGTGATTTGTTACAAGATTTGAACACAAACATTAAGAAATTCACAACTTTTACTGGTAAAAAGGTCTACATTTATCAAACTAAATATGTTTTATTGACCAACTTTTACTGGTAAAAAGGTCTACATTTATCAAACTAAATATGTTTTATTGACATGATTTGTTAAAACTCAAATTTTGTTAAAGAAAAACTAATTACAAATACAGTACAACAGAAATTCCTTTCAAAATATGGAGAACTGACACGTCTGGAATATGCTTTTCTATACAAATATTTCCTTTATTTGACAAAATGATATATGAAAATAAGAGACGTTTTGGCCTACTGTGGCAGTAGGCAGGGCTAGAGATCTTGGTGTCACAACATTCCTACACTCAGTATGCACCCAGCTGTGGAAGTGCAAGGCTTGTATCATTCTTACTTTGCTCTCTGTGACATTGTAAAAAGATGTAGGTAAAATACCACCACTTGTAAGGTGCATTCTGTGACTAGGTTTTTGTTGGCAAAAAAGCACAAACCTATTGAAATTTATCACCAACATTGTGATGTGTACAGACAAGGAATAATGAGTGAAATCTGAGTGAAGTACTGATTTTAAAAATCAGAGGTGCACTGATTTTAAAAATGGCCGTACCAATGTTCACGATGAGGACTGCTGTGTTAGGCCTAGCATTGTGACTGATGAACTGGTGATGAAAATCAACGACAAAATTTGGGAAAATCGCCATTCACTGTTAGGAAACTCTCTGCACTTTTTAACCAAATTTTACAGGGTGAGCTGTTAGAATTGTTGTGGAAAGCTTGGTTACCACAAATTTTGTGTTAGGTGAGTTCTGAAAATCCTAACGGAAAACCACAAAAAAAACAGAGACTGGCTGCAGCACTGACCTTCCTCGAAGATTTTGTAGAAATATAGTAACAAAGTTATCTATCATACTGTAACTGGGGAGAGACATGGGTGAAGCATGTCAATTGTGAAACAAAAAGGAGGTCGATGGAATGGGGACATACACTCCAGCTATCCATTTGTATCCTTTTTTTTATTTTGCAGTATTAGAATGGATATAAGAAGGTTTACTTTTTACATTTAGTTCAACTGTCATTTCTCCTAATGAAAATATTTTTTTATTCTTACCATATAATAAAAGAAAAAGAGAAAGTATTTTACCAAATTTCATGGTTATCAGTAAGCTTCAAGAGAAGTAGTAAATAAGTAAATGAGTAATATGTGTTCTTATTGAACAATCAATATTTGGGAAATTCTCTTTCATAATGTATATAGATTAATAAATCAAAATCTAGTGGTTTTAAATTCCAAAATCACAACAAAATTTGCTTAATTTGAACATAAAAAATACCAAATAACTTCTGGATATTAAAAATTTCTACACTTAAGTTTATATATAAGTAACAAAAAATATTAAACAACAGGCTTTTTAATAAAAAATGTGTGTGTAAGAAAACAGACAAGTTCTGGGAAAAAATAAAATAAAACAAGTGTACTTTATGAACTTGAAGATAATCAAAACTTCTTTGGTGAAAAACATTTATTATTATTGTCTTCACGCTTAGCTATATTTGGTACTTCTTCCAAAAAATAACAGATTCTAAAAATACAGTCGACCTTGGTTACAATGCCCTCGGTTAGAACGCTAACTCGGCTATAGTGCTATTTTCATAATGTCCCCCTTAGCTGCCTCGGTGGCCTAGTTGATAGCGTACTGGGTTTTCACCCCGAGGATCCGGGTTCGATTCCTGGCCAGGGCTTGGAATTTTCATACACTATAAATCATCCCATCGTCTGCATTAGCCCAAGTGTGCACAATAGTCGGACGTTAAACAAAAAAATTTCCCCAACTATATTAAGTGTTTTTTAGGTTTGGTTACAACGCTGATACGCTGCTGTTATAGTCCAATCATTTTGTAAACGGTTTGTGCAACAATTTCTTACACATACAAAATTCCCCTCCAGCTCCCTCCAACAGTTCAGTGACACAGAGTCTGCCAATCTGAGTCTAGAAACTGTTACTATTCAGCGATAATGAAAGACAAGAGAGGAGCTATGGTGACAGAGTGGGGACATGACCTCTCATTCATCATTTTTTCTCTCTGTCCTACTGGTACAGTTTTCTAAGCTGCCTACCTATAGTCACTCTCACTTGAAATACAATTTGTGTTCTATTTTTAGAATAAATGTTGAGAATAGAAATGGACCCTTTCTTAGAATTTTGTTGCAGGCTAAACAAATAATGTAAATTGTGTCGCTCCGGTAGAAGTGTTCTCGCTCTCTCTCTCTCTCTCACACACACACTATACGCCTTAGTGGACGGAAAACTTCAATCCCATGAATCTTCACAACAGTGTACACACTGTCTTGCATGTATACATACTAGACTGTAGAGTATTTATTTTCTATTAGTTTTAATTAAAATATATTTCAAAATTATGTAATATGTGTAATAAATTGTAATAAAATAGTCATTAATTATGTACACAGTGCAAAGTATGCTTTTCTTTCACTACATAGCCTATAGTATATTTGCCGTTTACAAACTCGGTTACGCTATCTCGTTTACAGCACTCATATACATTTCGTCCCTTCAAACGCGTTATATCCGAGGTCGACTGTATTATAAAACTTATTTATCATCAAGCAAATCATACAGCTTGACCAGTTTGAATAATTGTTGTTCCAGAAGACTGGAGTTCAGTTCACTAAGCTTTACCAAATTTGTAGTTCAGTACTATAATTAAGTATTATAAAACTACAAAGTTAATATGATTGTTCACCTGATAATGTTTGTTCACTTTGTTCTTCTTTTTTAAAAATTGAAAACCTTTCTTTTTGGGTAAGTGTAGGCGATGATCCCCAACTTAAAATGTTATCAGAGTCCTGTAAAATTATATAGGTTATTATTCCAGTTGCCTGAAGTCACACAAACATTCAATAAATAAAAAAGATGAGAACCTCATCTCAGGAAGCAATGAAGTAATTAATTACGAGGCATGTCCAAGAAAGTAAGTACTGTTTTGGAGAAAAACATTTTTTTTCAAAACAAAATAATTTTTACACGAAAAATAATTTAAAACTATTTTTCTACATAGTTGCCACCATTGTTCAGACATGTGTCCTACCAAGGAACCAATGTTTTAATAACCTCTTCAAAAAAAGATGCCGCCACTGAAGACAGCCACTGCCAAAAATCATTTTTTGTGACATCGCTGTCAATTCATTGTCCTCCACAATCAGTTCAGAAACAAGTGAAAATCAGAAGAAGCAAGATCGGTGCTGTACAGCGGATGATCAAACTGCTCCCAACCAAATTCTTGAGTAAGGTTTTGAGTGACACCAGTGGAATTTGGATGTGTCACCACCAGAAGAATTCCTTTTGTAGCAGTTCAATCATCCGCTGTACAACTATGATCTCGCTTCCTCTAAATTTCCCCTGTTTCTGAACTTGAAATATAATTTTGGAGGACAACGCTTTGATGACAAAAAATGGTGTTCAGCAGTGGCTGTCTCCTTCCTCTTTAGAATACATGTCTGAAAAATGGTGGCAACGTTGTAGAAAAAATAGTTAAAGAAATATACTTTAATAAAAAAAATAATTTTTTTTGAAAAAAAATTGTGTTTTTTCCAAAACGGTATTAGTTTTTGGACATCTCATAATAAAAGTACATACTGTATGTACTATTAATTTTTTTAAAAAATATTGTAAGATTTGGAAATATACCTAAAATGAATGTTTTTGTTCAACATTATATAAATTAATAAATTTTGAAACATTTAAATAATGTTACTAAGTTATACATAAAAACTCAATAATTATGATGTATTATTGTAAGTAAAGTAATATTTAATCTACAAGGTGTGGCTAAAACATAACTACGCTACACTGTCGACTCATGTGACATCCTCCCTTTTTCGATTCCTGCTGCTGATACGACTGCCAACCCCTCAGTCGGACTGTGACTTTTATTCGTACTAGATCGTACATCCACTGCCTGTTTGAAAAATACCTAGCATTGTAAAAGAGCAATGAATTAATATAAATTTTTCAGTAAAACTTGAACAATTCACTACAGAAACTCATTCTTTGTTGAAAAAAGTGTACGATGACGAATGTTTATCATGCACACAAGTTTTTGAGTGGTTTAAACAGTTCAAAGAAGGGCGTGAAGAGATTGACCCACGATCAGGATGATCTTTGACATCAACGATGGATGAGAACATTAAAAAAATCAGCAATTTAATTCGAAAAGACCACCGGTTGAGCATTAGCACTGTCATTGAGATTGTCAGAATCAACAAAAAATCAGTTTGTGCAACATTTTACATAAAGAAAACCTGTTCAAAAATGGTACCCAAAAATCTCACACCTGAATTTTTTTTTTTTTTTTTTTCCGGCGAAAAACCGTTTAGGTTATCATCGCCGTCCCTCACACCTGAATAGAAGGACTCTAGAAAACATGTGCTGACACTGAAATCCATTAAAAAATACCATAAACTTAACATGTGATGAATCAAGATTTTTTGCTTATGATCAAGCACCGATCAATGCACTGAAAGAGGTGCCATTCACCAAGACTGAAGAAAGCTTGAATATCCAAATCAAAATTCAAAACCAAAATGATTGTGTTTTTTTACACCCACTGGATTGTGTAGATAAACTGGGTTCCTGAAGGTCAAACTGTGAATAAGAATTATTACCTTAAGAACCTAACTATTCGCTTTGAATGATTAAGGAGAAAGTAACCTGAGTTGTGGAAAAACAAGTCATAACGCACTGGCCCATATTGCATTGGTTGTCAAAAACGTTTTTAGCTAAGCATGACCACCCATCCTACTGACCAGACCTTGCTCCGTGTGACTTGCTTTTGTTCTCAGAAGTGAAGTTAGCATTGAAAAGAACATGATTTTTGAGACAGGTGAAGCTGTGACAGAAAAAGTGATTGACAGAGACCTTTAACACGTTTTCAGAAAATTACTGAAAACACTGCTTTTGACCAATTGAAAATTTGCATGGTGGTGTAGGGATCATGGAAGGGGTATACTGAAAGGGATAATGCAGAAGTTGTGAAAGAATAAAACCAAATAATGTGATACCATTAATCCACTTATTTTTTTAAGCCACACCTCGTGTATTGTATTTTGTAGGATAAATTTAATATTTAAATTTATGTTGTAATATTATATAGTAAATTTAATTTTTAATCTATGATTAATACTATATGATAAAATTTAATTCTGTATGCTTATATTATTTTTGTAAAAATATTATAAGAACTGAAAATATATTACAATCAATGTTTTTATTCAAGCATATGTAAATTAATAAATTTTAAAATATTTACGTAATAACATAACTAAAATACATGGAATTTAACAATTTTATTTAATCAAAATCTTGGTATAACAGTATTTTATAAAATTAATCTAAAAATGCAAGTAAGTATTGTATTTCACTCAATAACTTCTGTACTCTTTTAACACAACTAAATTGTCAATTTAGACAGATAAAGCATGAGTCACATATTTCAAGGTCCACCCTGTTCCTAATAATACAATATTTGCAGTTTTTGTTTTTATGCAAGTATGAAATTAAATAATTTCATATGGTGTAATTTTGTTGATATTACGAAATAAGTAAAATCTACATAAGTAATAGTAACTGTGAATTCCTTACTCTGCCTTCCCGTGTAGGAATTGGGAATGCCGGAGACTGGTTCAAAATATTATGTGGTTCCTTGTCAATATCAGGTTCTTGGTTTCCTCGATCTTTAGAGTCTTGTCCAATTGTAAAGGAGTCTTCATCACCATCTTCGTCATCTAAACCAAAATAACTTCATTTTGTTTACTTGTTAATGGAATTACTCTTGCTTTTTATATTTTTACAGTTAGACAAGATAATAAAAACCTAAGGTATTAAACACTCATTGCTAATGCTAAATACATATATATGGTTAAAAATCAATATATACAGATATGTAAAATATGCAGTTTTGTCAAAACTATTACAAGACACTTCACAAAACCCAAAGTTATTTGTATGCAACATATTTTATTATCTACTTTATATACATATTTGTTTAAATGTGTAGCTGTGAAATCATTTATATCGTAGTTCTAATGTGTAATCATCTTTTTTTATTCTAGGATAGCTCCATTAAAAAATTTCCAGCACAAGATATTTATCATCAACAAGAAAGAACAGCCAACATTGAAACTGATAAAACACAGATGCATTTTGTCAGAGTTCTTTGGTTTAAGAAGTAAAAATCAGTTTTCTAATGTGTCAATATTAAACTCAACCACTGAGTTAACCTGAACTAATTAGAACCGAGCTCTATTAAGATTAGGAAATTTTTGGATTAGCAAAAATAATTTCAATAATACAGATGAAAGCAATAGAACATGTCTAAATCAGTAGGAAATAGTGTATAGGAAGTCTCTGATTATTGTAGGAGTTATGTTACGGACATAATACTACATTAATACATTATTTACACAAACATTAATACATTAATAATACTACATAAACCCCTACATTAATACTAACACAAGTAGAAAAACATGAATAAATGTGTTAATGGGAAAAAACGTTATACAAATCCTTTTTGCTACATAAGATTAAATGTATGCTACAGTACAGTACATATTTCTGTATATTGAAACTGTAAGAAATATGTTCTAAGTTAAATTTGTTTAACTATGTATGTTTTCGTATTTTAGCATACTAAATTCGAAGTTGTAGACAGGAATGAAATATCCTACATTTGTTAACAATGCTATGTTGGCATTGTCAACATGCTTAGTTTATCAAATGCTATGTCGAACAACACATATCTGCAGACTATATTTATAAAATAGTGACGAAACAATGCATCTTACAGATTTTCAATATTATGTACAAAAAAAAGTGTTTATATATTAATTTTGGTACATAATTTTTGCTCCTGCAGACAATGTTGCCATTTTTAATGTTGTTCCAAGTTTGTTTTAAGTTTTACCTTTGTTCAGTTACAGTAAATCAAACTTTTAGTTATTTAGCACATTGTACATGTACTGCCACACTGCAATGATATACACATTCTGTAAGTTCAGTACTGTTCATTGAGTTTGAATACATTTTTAAGAACACTACATTTTGTTTGAGTACGCTATAGTAAAATACAGATATATTTAAACAATCCATAGTTTTTTTACGTTTTTGCATTATTAATACTCCCTCAAATACACAAGTACAAAATTCAAAAACCAGAACTTATTACTTTTTTTTCTGAAATGTGTTCTGATTAGGTGAACATTTAGATTAGTGGGATTCCAATGTACAAGGAAAAAACTCTTCTATAGAATATCCAGAAAGTAACTGCGCAGAGCAGGAACGAAGTAACTCTATACAGCAGAAAGTTACCTGTATAAAGTAAGAAGAAAGGAACTTTAAAGAGTAAAGAAACAAATAACTAAGTACCAAGAAAGGGAAAATCACACAATCTGTGCAAGTTGCTACTTAATATAATATGGTTAAAAGTACCAATCAATAAATTTGGTTTATATAAATACTGTACAACATACACTGTATTTTATTGAATATGTCTTGCGATGCAAACATGTCGGTACTTTCCATCCGTTTGAGTTTAGTTTGTTTAGTCTTCGCCTTCTTTATGAAAGAACTACACGAGTCTTCTCCTAAAACAAATCAAATTAATGATAAAGCTTGTATTATTCACTCTTACTGACTGAAGCTCTTAACTTAAATACATTATGATATTACTACTGTGTATCACATAACACGTGGGTAAATTTTTTCCTTCTTCAATAAATCCACGGTACAAGTAAAACTTATTTCATGGTATTAATTTTGTTACACAGCTTTGAAAAATAATATACATTCAGTATTCCATTGTGTTTGCCGCCTGTATTCCTGAATTGTCATTACATTGTTTAATGTAGTAACTCATGTCCAACAACAAATTTCCATTTTAGATAACAATAGTAAAAACTTTAATTTATTATTTTCTGTATTCTCTTGTTTTTGTAATTAAAATAATACTGTAAACCCTCGGTTATCCAAACCTCAAAGAACTGAATCACGGATTATCCGAACACTATTAAAGCGCGATCTAATTCTGAAAAACACCGGATTTCTTTTAATACATTGGAAAATATTACAAAAGGGAAAATAACTTTTAATAAACTGTAATGTACTACAAAAACAAATTGGTCATTGTAACAGTACAGTACTTGTTTTGTCTCATACATCAAATCTGATGTTCATTGTTTATAATGATAATGAAGTTATTTATGACATATTGTAGTCTGTCAGATTTCTACGAATAATAGGCTACAACAGTTACTAAAAACATTTGTCAAGCAATAAATATTTTTGTACCTAAGCAATTGCAGTTCAGCAATGTTTTTGTAGCATTCGTCAATTCAGTAATTACTGATTGTAAAAAAGGTTAAAAGAACATGTAATCTAGTCTAGTATGAAAAAAATACAGCATCATAAGCGTGTGATTAAAAAAAACAACAGGTTGATTATCTGAATACTACTGTAACTCGTAACAATTTTTATTTTTAGTACAATATAGGATACTTTAAATTAGTTTAAAGAATACATTTAGAATAGGAAATTTAAAATGGTAAATACTTGTTACATTTAAAATAAAAACTTTTTGCTGTTAAAATGTTGTGATTGAACGAAGTAGAGTACAGTCATTTTTTTAATTTATGAACTTTTACATTACAATTCAGCTTCATTGGGTGTTGAGCTGATCAGTCGAGCGCTTGCAGAATTTACGGCCTAGCTATTGAGAGCGTGGGGTTGAAAAATGGGGTAACCATTGCAAGTGCACTGCCGATTAAATAACAGAAAACTTCGCAAGCATGAAGAACATTGACGAACATGAGATTAGTGTGAGTCTACTGTATAGAATTCTTTGTATTTATGCACTACTGCAAGATTGAGTGCTTGCGGTGTTTACAGCTCAGTCATTGGGAGTGTGCGGTTGAAAAATAGAGTTCGTAACTACCGTAAGCACACTGCTGATTAAATAACAGTTTGAAAACTTCGTGAGTGTAAACAATGGAAATTTGCTTGATGAGTAATACATTTAAGTCATGTCTTATTAATGTTTTTTGAACTTCATGCTTTATTTCAATAAATACCCTCAAATAACCAAATTTTTCAGGAACCGTTTAAATTTTCAATAAACACTAAAAAAGTCCCCCCCTCAAATTAGTTTGGATAACCGAGGGTTTACTATAGATTGTGTTTAATAAATGAAGTGCTAATATGTTGCGTGCCAAGAAATTAGTGTTCCTAGCACTGGTGCCAGGAGCTTTGTTTTGGATCAACTTATCTCGCTACTGAGCACAGTGAACAATGCCTTTCCTGTAAATTACCACAACACTTTAATCTATGTATTATAACTGTTACACTGCCCACATCAGACATTGTCACCTCTGCGTGGGAACTTATGACGTTATTTAGTATGTAAGGCCTAACTAAAAATAATAGTTTTATGGTGTTCCTACTTATCAAAAAGTGCCTTGTCCCATCAAGTTTCGATAATCGATTTGCTAGTGTAAGTAAATATCTACTAATTACAGTTACAGACCAAAATATCAACATTTATATTAACTGGTTTATTTATTCGTTTAGTTTGATTTGGTTATTTATTTCATTATGTCAACAGTGATTTGATTAACATCATCAACATTTATACTGAATGGTTTATTTATTGAATAAGAAAATATAAGTTTAATTATCTTTTCTCAAAGCTAATGTCTAATCAACTAGGTGAATGAGCCTTATATCATGAGGTCCAGCAGACCTAAACCACTTCAGTAGCAATAAAATATATACTCAGTCTGTTGAGATATAAGACACAAACTACTTACCTTCTTCTTCGCTTATGTCATCATTATCATCACCATCTTCTGACTCTTCAGCCTCCTCATCAACAAATTGATTTTTTGCTTTCTTCTTCTTTTCAATATAATATTCTTCATTTTCTTCTTCCTCATCCTCCTCTTCCTCTTCCTCTTCGGCACATTCATCATTTTCTACTTCCTTATCACTATCACTTAATTCATCTGATGCATCACATTCTGATTTTTCACCTGATAAAAATAAGTAATAATTAATAATTCATTAAATTTGATATTTTGTTCTTATTTTATTTAAAATAAGCTTTAATTGTAAAAAAACAAAGTAGGCCTTGTCACAATATAGATTCTTCTTCTTCTTTTTTAATTAAGAATGTTTACACAATCAATTTAAAGAATTCATAACTTACTCAGTGTTTCAAATTAAAAAAAAAGGACATACAAACAGGTACTCAACATGCAATAATGATAAAGAGTGAGTTATATTAAACAAAGATAAAAAGAACAATGACATTTGGCTTGGGCACATACTATTTCAACATAACTGTATAGACATGTATACAAAAAATATTCACAAATTGGTTCTATTAAATTATACCCCACTCGAAATTTACAATATTGAACAACCCTCATATTAATAATGTAAGAGTAATAAATCTTGAATGAGTTGCCAGCGGGATCAAGCCTGCCCCAAAAATAAACTAAAATTGTAATCTAAATATTAATGTAACTATTAAATATTTTGTTTGACAGATTTACTCTAAGGAACCCCTGAGTTTAGTGATGATATAAATAAATTAAGACATCTGATCAACATACTTTAGCCTAAACATGTTTTTTTTTAATTTGTTTAAACCAAAAGATGTCAAAGATGTCAAATTATATTGGCTGAGGGATGATCACAGTGATGAGCAGTGTGAATATATAACCGACATTAAACCAAAGAAAGAGAAATACTTGACGAATTAATATTTTTTGGACTTGAAGATAGATATCTGAATTTATAAAATGTAAAGAATTGAATTAATTTTTTTTTATTGTTTTCTTGTGCTTTTTATCAAATGTCAATTGGGCTGATAAAAATGATTTAATATATGTGTATTTTAAATTATTGTTCTTAAAATTAAATAAATTTGACAATATTTTGGTGTTGCCTAAAATATATAATCACATAAATTAATTTGTTTATTATTATTTAGTTAGTTAAGAAGTGTATATGTGCAGTATAATGGTCTGCCTTCCCTAGCTTTGTCTAGATGAGATCCCAAGTGAAAATACACAAAGTAAATCATCCGATTAGGCCAGTGATTAATTATAGGACAGCACCAGCCTATGAGCTGGCAAAATATATAGAAAAACGATTAAAAGGTATGGAGTTGTTGAAGAATGAATACACGGTGAAGAATTCAATAGAAGTAGTAAACCGACTGCAGAAAAAATAATTACCGAAGATTGTAGAATATTTTCGTTTGATATTGAGAATTTATTCCCTTCTATACCGATTGAAGAAACCATCAAAATTATAAAAGAAAATTAGATGAGAACTGTCAAAATAAAGGGTTAAACAACGAAATTATTAATGCATTAAAGGTCATTTTAAATCAAAACCAGTTTATATTTAATAATAAAATATATACGCCAAAAGATGGGTTAGGTATGGGTTTGTATTAAGATCCACTGTCACGCATCTTAAGTAAATTCTTATCCAAGATTTAGAGGAAAAAAGAATAGCGAAAATATTAAAGAAGTTTGAATGTGTGGAATATGTAAGATATGTGGATGATTCACTAGTAATAGTTAAAGATCCAAAAGGCGATAAAGGGAAGCTCATATTAGAAGAAATTAATCGTATACACGAAAATTTAAAATTTACAATAGAAGAAGAGAATAAAGGTAGTTTAAATTTTTTAGATTTAAGAATACAAAGGAAAGCGCAAACACTTGATTTTTTTTTTGTGGCGAAAAACCGTTAAGGTTATCATCGCCGTCATGCAAAATGAAAGTATAAAAAAAAGAATATACAAAATTTTACTTAACTAAGAAGAAAACAACAACAACAACAAACTATAACAGTAAAAATAAATTAAACAAAAATTTAAATAACAGGTATATTACAATAACGAATACTTAAGAACTAAATAACAATGAATAATGAACAAAATTTAATAACAATTCGTAAAAGTATATATAAACATAACAGATATAAAGTTATAAGATAAAATAAATAAATAAAATAACACAAGATATAACAAATATATAAATTAAATTTTATTTAAAACATTCAGACGATGAAGGAAGTCTAGAACCCGGTCAACGGCCGAGGCACTATCTCCCAACATCGTCTGCAAACAGTTGCTCAGACCACACATAACACGCACATTTTGGAAACCATCACAATCGAGCAATATATGTTTTATTGTGATGGTTTCCCTACAGAACTCGCATTCAGGTGGGTCACCGCGTTCCATCAGAAATCCATGCGTTAACATGGAGTGACCAATGCGAAGGCGGGTGATCACCACCTCTTCTCTACGACTTGCACGTATTGACGACCCCCAAGGACGAACAGTATTTTTAATTACCCTCAATTTGTTACTGCTTGTAGGTGCCCATTCATTTTCCCACTGCAGAAGAATTAAATGTTTTACATGACAAAGAAAGTCAGACAAGATTACAAGTTGAGTGCATGGCGGCAGAAAAGTTGCTTCCTTTGCCGCATTATCCGCTACTTAGTTTCCAAATATTCCACAGTGACCAGGAATCCAGATAAAAGATACTCTTGCACCTCGTAGTTCAAGTCTATGGACAGGAACACAGAACATCTTGAACCAGAGGGTTTACCGAATACATATCCTGGATTGCCTGGAGGGCACTTTTTGAATCAGAACAAACTACGTAATGCAAACTATTGAATTCAATAGTGTTCAGAGCCTTTAAGATGACAAAGAGTTCGGCCGTAAAGACACTACAAATTGAGGGTAATCCATACTTATATGTTTCTTCCTGTGAGTAAAAAGCGCACCCAAGATTATCATTCATCTTAGAACCATCAGTGAAAATAAATTTAGCAGATGGATATAAACTAGTCAGTCGAGAAAACTCACGTTGATACACAATGTTAGGAGTGTTGTCTTTCAGGTATGTACACAAGGAGAAATCAAAGGTCGGCATATTGATTATCCATGGAGGGACAAGACAAAAGGACCTTTCAAACATTGGGGGTAGTTCAATACGCAAGTCTTCAAAAACATGGGTTGTTCTAATGCCAACAGGGGCTGTAGCATGCGGTCGGGATTCATAATGTTGGTGCAACTGATTATGGAAAACGGTATTATAAGCAGGATGCCATGGTTTACATAATATATTACATACGTAATTTAATTGTAACTGCTGTCTCCGACGAGAGAGTGATGGTTCGCCAGCATCAGCGAGAACACTCACGACGGGACTTGAATGGAAAGCGCCAGAAACAAGACAGATTGCAGAGTTATGAACAGGATCTAGTTTCTTTAAAATCGATGGTCTAGCAGATGAATATACAATACTACCGTAATCAATTCGCGAACGAATTACAGCACGATAAAACATCAGCATACTGGTCCTATCAGCGCCCCATCGAGAACTACTAAGAACCCTCAACATATCGAGAATTTTGTTACATCGTAACTTTAAATCACGCATGTAAGGCCCCCAGGAGAGCCTTTCGTCAAATATTAGACCCAAAAATCGAACGGATGGAAAAGTCCGGAGCTGTATACCATCAAGATATAATGAAGGAGCTTGGATCTGTCGACGGCGACTGAAGGCAATGCACTGAGTCTTAGCAGCAGAGAATTTAAAGCCAGTAGATCTCGTCCATGTCTGCAACTTATTTATTACCAGCTGAAGAGTTCTTTCAGCTGTTGCCATATTTCTGGTGCTTACATAAATAGCAAAATCATCCACAAAGAGCGAACATCGGACAGGGGACTGCACATTAGCGGTAATTCCATTGATTGCGATAGCAAACAAGGTAACACTAAGTACACTCCCCTGTGGAACACCATTCTCTAAGTGGAATCGATCTGAAACTGTATTTCCAAGACGTACCTTTAGGTAATAGATACCTAAAGTACCTATTAGACAGGAAATTTGTAATAAAAGCTAGAATTCTGCCTTTTATACCCCATGATTTTAAAATGTTCAGTATTCCTCTTCTCCAGGCCGTGTCGTATGCCTTCTCTAGGTCAAAAAATACTGCAACAAGTGTTTGACACAAGAGGAAGGCATTTTGAATTGCAGATTCTAACAAAACCAACTGATCCATAGAAGATCGACCTTGTCGAAAGCCGCACTGGTCTTTCGATAGTAATTTATTAGTTTCTAAATACCAAACAAGGCGACGATTTACCATTTTTTCTACCAGCTTGCATAGCACGCTGGTGAGAGAAATAGGACGATAGCTACTTGGATCAGTTTTCTCTTTGCCTGGTTTAAGAATGGGAATTACTGTAGCTTCCAACCAATCGCCAGGAAATGTACGCTCGTCGTACATACGATTATATATTTCGAGAAGAATAGCTTACCCGACGGTGGAAGATTTTTAATCATGGAGTAAACAAGGTTGTCAGGCCCGGGAGCTGAATCCTTGGTGGACAGCAGTGCAGATTCCAGCTCACGTAGAGTAAACAGACTGTTCAGAGGAGAATCATCAGAAGTACCGACAGTGAAAGGCAATTTTTCTATTGTGCTTTTGTGTTTACAAAAGGTAGTGTTATAGGCTGCAGAGAAGGAAAAACTTGCAAAGGATGACCCCAAAAGGTTTACAATGTCGGAACTGTCAGAAACGAATAATCCGTTCGCCTGTTGAAGTCCCATCAGTCCTACAGATGGAGGCGGACCACAAATGGAACGCAATTTCTTCCATAATACAGAAGTAGGTGTTGTTCTACATATTGTTCCAATGTATTGGGTCCTAGAATCCTTTCTGCTTTGCCTGAATATTCTACGAGCTTTTGCACGAAGGACTTTATATTGTTCTAGGTTTTCACTTGTCGGGTTTCTGTTGAATCTCCTCAGAGCTTTTCTACGTAGACGTAACGCCTTCCTACATTCCTCGTTCCACCAAGGGACAGGTGGACGTGAAGGGCGTACTGAAGTTTTTGGAATAGATTTCTCTGCTGCTTGTAAAATGTTTTGACTAAATTTAGACACTATTGTGTTTATAGTCATTATATTCACTGTCTGGTGATACAAATTTCTTCATAAATTCCTCCCAATTTGCTTTTTTCAGAATCCAACGCGGCAGGCGTTGATCCGGATGAGGGATATTACGAAATGAAATATTAATGGGAATATGATCACTGCCGTAAAGATCAGGTAATACCGACCATTCAAACTTCGTTGTCAGAATTGGACTGCAGAATGACAAGTCAACAACAGTCCAATTGCCAGTAGATGCCGCTAAATGCGTATGGGAGCCATTATTAAGAAGACATAAATCCAATTCGGACCTTATCTTTTCAATGCGTATTCCTCTAGAGTTACAGGTTGATGAACCCCATGCAGTATGATGAGCGTTAAAATCGCCTAATAATAATATCGGCGGTGGCAATTGGCATATTAAGTCACGTACTTCATGGTTTTGGAAACTGTAATTAGGTGGTAAGTATAGGCTGCAGATTGTAAGTTTGAATGGTACGGTTATTTGAACGGCAACAGCTTGTAAAGGAGTTACTATATTCACAAGAACTGACTCGACTGAGTTGTGAATCAGAATGGCTACACCACCTCTGGCTCTTTCATCAGCGATGAAATCTGCTCTGAAAACAGAATAACCCCTGATACTGAAAATGTGAGATTCACACAAGTGAGTCTCCTGAAGGCACAGTATTAAAGGCGACATATCTTGTACAAGAACCTTCAGATCTTCAATATGGCTTCTTACCCTATTAACATTCCATTGTATCACGTTATTTTTTGAACATGCAGACATTGAATTCTTAGGTTTAATATACAACTGGATTCTTTTCGGATTCACACTTTTGATTCATTGATTTATCAGAATCAATGGACATAGAATCACTACCGTGATTGATGTCCGACTCTGTAGAAATAGTAGTTTTGGAAGGAGGCACCTTGGAAGCAACTCCTTCCTTTGATTTTTTTCCTTCTTTGTTTGTATTTTTTCTTTTTTTGACACAACCACTGGTGGGTATGTGTTTGATTTTTTAAGAAAATGGGCTAGTCCAGAAGGAACGTTTTTAGACGAAGACTTTAACTTTTGCGACTTAGTTCTTACGCCTAGATTGGAAGATGGATTTGCTTCCGGAATTACAGGCCTTGGATTCTTTGTCACAGGGGTTTTAATAGCAACTTTCGAAAGGTGAATATCCTTTCCTTTTGAAGACACTTGAGAGGAAGACATTTCAGACGATTTAGACAGCGAATCGGGAATGGAAATCAGAGTTAGCAATTGAGCTACCTGTTCCGATAATGCTTTTACCATTTTAGTTAGCTCTTCGCAATTAGTACACGATGTTTTATTACTCGACGTGGCAGCAGCAAACGATTTGCCTTCAATTATTGACTTTGAACTTACTTAGGGCAGTCGAAGGAACGAGCGGGATGGTTTCCACCACAATTGCAACACTTTGGATCATCTTTACATTGCTCCCTATCATGACCATTACCACTACAATTACCGCATACCTGATCCTTCCTGCATGTGGAGCTAACATGTCCAAAACCCTAGCATTTAAAACACCGTCTCGGGTTTGGAACGTATGGCCTTACCGGAAGGCGCTGGCATCCGGCATAGATGTGGTCTGGTACGGTAGGTTTACCAAAAGTCAAAATCAAAGTGGCAGTAGCTACTTTTTGCCCCTTCTCGTTACGAAAAATACGGCACACGTCTACAACTGATTGCTTTGCCAACTCTTGTTTAATCTCCTCTAGGTCAACATGGAGGAGATCTCTGCAAGTTACCACTCCCTTAGCAGAATTTAATGTTTTGTAGGGTTCCACAGAAACCTTGACACTATCAAAAAAGGATGTCATATTTAACAGCGATTTCTGCAGCTTTTTAATTGAAGTTACGGGACATGCTCTTCCAACAATTGCCTTATTAATCAAAAAGGGCGATACTTTAGATAAGTCCGCCCCTTCCAACGAGTTCTTAAAAATTAAATATCTAGGAGATGGTAACTGAAGTGCTTCAGTACTCATCTCCTTGCCTCCCACATTTTCATCCTTCTCCACTGAACCAACAGACCCGTTTGACAAAGTCGAACGAGGCCTCTTTAACAGAACTTTGGCGATTTTGTTTATAATTTCCATAGGTTGTTTTACCGAGCGATTCATGAACGAAGATGTTTCGAACAACTGGCACAGGGTGCACCCAGACGTCACCAGTAGCCCAGGATACTCGAACTAAAGCGAGAATCCCCAATAAATTGGGGGGGGGACCTCCAGATATCCTGGAGCCGAAATACATGTCTGCAGCACTCCAGAATATTTTAGGAATGGGTTCCGGTACACGGTTACGGTTCCCCAAACCCAAGTACCACTGGCAGCCGCCCTCTATGAACTCACAGAATGCAACCACTTGTTTCTATAGACTCAGCTATGGGCTCCGACACCCATAACTCAACATTCATGTGCTTGCCAGGCGCCTATAGGCTGCTCGGTCCCAGAACTTATCCCATCAGAGGTCCTCGGCAGTGCTAGGCACACATCAGGTTCCACATACTTGACCCCACCAAACGAAACCAAGCAGTATCACCACTCCCAGACATAACGAAACAAGTACAGCAAATCCCTAAATGTACGTGTGTGTGAGTAAGGTGTTTAAATCGTAAGTGTAGTGCTGTAAGTGTAAGTGTGTGTTAGACTCGGGTGCCGCGAGGTTCGTCTAGGTCCTCTCACTAGGTGCAGCTAGTCTGCACCCCCTGCGGGTGCAAACACTTGAATTTGGAATATATAGAAAAGATACATACACAGATAATATAATTAACGCAAAGTCAAACCACCCATTAGAACATAAACTAGAGGCGTTTAGACACATGTTCAATAGATTATTAAAGGACGAATCTAAGGAAGGCAGATCATTATACTGAACATAGTGACAATAAACCTACAGAAAAGAAGAAGAATATAAAAAGAATTTCAACTGTATATGTGCCTCACCTTCAAGTTAAGGCATTGTTTAAGAATATAAATATTGTGTCAATATTGTTAGTTAACAATTCCATTGCACCAGCTAAAGTAATCTTACCGTCACTTATTTGTTCTTCATCCATGCGTTTATCATTAAGTTTCTTCATCCATTCATTTTCCCTGCGTTGACCTATTTGAGCTTTAAGTTGAGCTTTTAGCTTGGCCAACTTGAATCCAGGTTTGGCCAGTTTAGGGTCATCTTCTTCCTCTTCTGTCAAAACCACAGTCACAATATCTTGCTTTATTTCACATACTTGACCGTTCTGGTCCTTTTCTGCACTCATGATACTGAAGAAAAAAATATATCCCATTAGGCCTGACTGGGAATACACATAATAAATGAAATCTACTTGAAAACTAATACAAATGCAAACAGTAAACATAAACATTAAACTAATAATTATATTTTTATCTATACTCACCTCCCTCCCTCCCTTTAAACTGATTTAAAATTTATATAAAACCATTTCTACATTAAATTGCAACTATAATATAATTAAATATATTTATTATATATAAAGATGTGGCTGTTAACAGATGGTAAAGGAACAAAAAAGTATTCAAATTTTAATACAGTATACACATTTTTAGTTTTTGGTACACACATTTTTATTTTAGAAATAGGCAATCATAAAACTGTTATTACTTTAAAGATACTAAGGAAGCAAAAATTATAAGCAAAGTATATATAGTAATACCTGGTTTTCATAATTGTAATTCCTCTCCTCATAATCCCCAAAACTCTCCCATGAGTACTACAGTCAACTCCTGGTTATCTGAGGGACTGAATGGCGTGAGTGCTGTGGTTAACCCTTATATGGGGATTTTTTGTTTTAGAACCAATAAAAACATTACTTCACAACAAATATTGTATTTACAGTATTTAAGATACAGTAATTGTTTACAATTAGAAGAAGAATAAATAATAATAATAAACTGTTTAAATGAAAAAAATGATTTATAATACTGAGAAGCATGACTCATCTAGCAAGCTAAGAGACAAACAACCCTAACACACTTATTGCCTCAGCTATCACTGACTTGTCTACTTTCCACACACTGTATGTGAAATAAATCTGAAATTTAATGCTGATTATTTACCGTAAACAGCAAACTTAATCCTGTACGCTGGAACATGTTTAAGGTGTACAAAATTACTGTATAACAGTATTTGTATATATTGTTTAGCAACATTTTATTTAAAGTTATACTTGAAACCTATATTGTTTTTAAAGATAAAACATTGGTTTTGGTTTTTGATTCCAACTATTCCTGATGTATTACTGCATAAAGAAAAATTATATTTACTATACAGTATTTGAAACTTTTAGTTTTAAAAAAAAAAGTATTCAATTTCACTATTCAAAATTTTTTAAACATTTTTGTCACCATGAAAATTGACCTGCAGATAATCGGTAGTTGACTGTAAGAATAAATCTCATGTCAATCCATAGATTTTATATTAGGTATAAGATGAACTAAACTAGGCAGCCTATAGGTGAACCCAAATAGGAAGAGTAAAAGCGAGAGGAAAGAGATGATCTTAGACAATCTATTTTTGTTCAACATGCTAAGTTGGAAATGCTGTGATAACAAGCATAATCACAACAATCACCAAACATAACTACTCATTACGTATTTGGATTCATTTAAAAGTTATTCTTTTGTTTATGTTAAAATAAATTTTACTAAAATGACTGCAGTACATAAATTTATCATACATAAGGGATGTTTATATCTTTAATAATTCATAGATTAACAAATAACCTTAACCTTATTGTAAATTCCTTATAAATAAATTATCCGAATGTAAAATAAGTTTAACAAACAATACATTTGTAATTTAGGCTACCTAGTTTTTTCTAACCTTAAAATTATTAGAACAAAAGGTAATCAAAGAATAATCATTATAATAAAACTGTTAGTAAACAAATCAGATAGTGTATTGCAACAATTAAATAGTACGTTTTGTATAAACCATGTTATAAAATGTTGCATTAATAGTAGTCATAATTTTAATTGATCACAAATTATTAAATTTTTTTCCACAGTTATGCCTTAAAACAATTGTACATTGTATTTTTATGCATTTATAAATTATGATTTTGTGTGAGTTTCATGTAACTATAGAAAAAATAATAATAATTTAAGCCTACTTATGTTAAAAAAACACCATTAATTAAAAATTTGATGCATACACATATCAAATGTGAAGTATAGCAGTTTACAGTAAGCTATAAACATAATAATTTATGCTGTTAGCAAATGATAAATTCTGCCCATGGGCACAAGCTTAATAAACAAAAATAGATTGTCCAAAATTATCTTTTTTCTTTTTCTACTTTTGTGATCCCATGACAGCTAGATTTACAAAAAACACCTGTTACTTTGTAACATCTTTTATTTTGTTACAATAGCAACAAGTTTAAGATACACAATATCTAAACACTTATTTACACATTCAATAATAATAATAGATTTCAATTAGAAGATCTATCTAAACAACTGTTTAATAGCATGAAAGATAAGTACACATTAAAATATGGAGAATCGTTCCAGCTACCAGATGGAATCACCCTCAAAATGAAAAAATCTGAATAAATTTTGTATGTGGACATATTATGGTCATATCTAAGGATATGTATTTATATTTTGTTGCAAACCAAAATTTACTGGTTGCTAGTTAAAAAAAAATGAAAAAAAAGCCGCCTCGGTGGCCTAGTTGATAGCGTACTGGGCTTTCACCCCGAGGACCTGGGTTCGATTCCCGGCCAGAGCTTGGCATTTTCATACGCTATAAATCATCTCATCGTTTGCATTAGTCCAAGTGTGCACAATAGTCAGACGTTAAACAAAAAAAAAAATTTTTTTTTTTTAATATTAAAAAAATGACAAATTTAATTATCCAAAATTATTAACAGAAACAAATGTAATACCAATAGGTATTAGTTAAATTTCGCTCAAATGTAACCCTCGAGCATCTAATTTATTCCTAAACCATATTGTTTGCTATGGCTAAGAAAATGCTGGTTTAGGATAAAGAAATTAAGAAACCAGGAATGACAAAAATTCAAGAAAGCTTATTTCTCATAATTAATTAGGCATAATTCTCACATCTCTGTAAGACCGAATTAGAAGATCCGTAATTCAAGTTAGTGTAACTGAAAATTTTAAAAATCATGCTTCAGGAATAAATATTTTTAAAATATATGGTTTTTCGTATTTTCGTTTTTAACAATATTTTTTTAACATTATACATGTTAAACTTATGTAGTTTGATTTTCAAAAATTATAAATTATACTATAATTACCTAATATGTGTGGGAGCTTTGTGCTTTGATTTTGGTCTCAAAGAAATGTGCTTTATGAACCTTTCCATCAAATTCACAACTCCTCTATTGCCATTTCCATCAAGGTCAATGACCTCACTAGGCATGCCTGTTATCGTAGGCACAGTTTTCTTATCACATAAATTTTCATTTTTATTTCTAGTATTCTCATAATCAATAGCAGCTTGTACCCAATTAGGCTCTTCAGTACAACTTTGTTTTGCCTCACCAACTGAAACTGTTACGTCATTTTGTTTGTAAACATTTAAGTCTATGTTTATTTCTTCACTAAACCGTTCAGATTCACTCAAATGAAGTTCAAAATTTTGTGAATCTGGAACCTGATTGTTCAAGTCAGTTTTTTTATTTAAATGTGTGTCTGTGATTACCATACTATCATTTTCTAATTCAACATTTCCAACATTTGTGTTCGTAGAATTATCTTCTTTTAATTCATTAGTACTATTACATTTATATTCACAATTCTGTGATGAAGTATCACAAACATTATTTACATCCACATGTATTTTTCTTTTATCAAATAACGGTGCATCCACACTAGCTTCATCAGTTTTTAAAAGCACATCATTATCACAATTGGAGACAATTTCACACAAAATCTTCTCCAAAACCTGAGTGACATCATCCAAGATACACGAGTTAAGTACTGTAGTCTTGATTTGATTAGATTTTTTCTTTTTATTCTTAACTCTGAAAGGTGGTTCTTCATTTGAATTTTCAGAATCAGATTTATAAAACTCTGCCGCTTCTTTTTCCCTTTCCTCCAGGTGCTTCCTGTAACATACACAAAATAAACACCAAGGATTCTGATGGTAAAATTGTTTTACAATTGTTAATATCTATAACTAGCAGTACCCACATGGCATTGCATGTGAATTCAAACATTTTCACTGTACATATTCTATGTAAACAGATGTAGTTTTCAGCTAAAATATTAATTTAAAAAATTCTAATTAGAAATTTTAAAAAAGTGATTCCCACTTATTCATTTCTGACCCATAAATTTTTTTAAAATGCTATCTCCAGGCTGCTATGTATTTGCTTCTTGCCCCCTCTCTTAAAATCCCAGCTTATAGGTCACACTAATACAAAAATTATTAAAATTATACTATATATAAAAGCATTTCCTATTTTCATTCACTGAAACAATGACTGTCAACTGGTACTGTTTTATGTGTTACAGACATAATGAAATGATCTGTTATTTACCAAACTTGGTTGAGTCGATCTTTTGAAGTACGAAGCGACACAACTGGAGTGGATTTACACCTCTGAAGGAATTCTGCTAGCGTGCGTTGTTTGGGCCTGTGATATGGAAGGGAAACTTGTGACTCACGAACAATACGCTGTGACTCCCTGTGGATTTCTTGTATCTCTAATTTAGCAGCCTTAGCAGATTTTCTAGCCTAGAAAAAAATACAAACACATTAATTAAAACATAAAATAGTTACGGTGATTTACTAAACTTTAAAAATTTGTTCCTTGAAGACTTTGTTACATTTTTATAACAAATCTAATATCCTCTGAAAAATTTTAGCAAGAAAACTGAAGTGGCTTCCACTTGAAGAGGTTTAACCTGATTGACTGTGTATTTTTTGTTAGAAGGAAGAGACCACTGAGCATATATTGCTCTACAGTTGTTCTTCAAACACTCCAAAAAATACACAAGTGAGAATTGGAGCCTGATATGACACTGCTATATATCCTAAAGAATCAAAAATACTGGGCCCTGTGAAGGCAACTTATAAGAGACATCGAGCCATTGAACACACTGTGGATGCTTGTATATAATAATAAACTGAATGTGGCATATACTTATCACAAAATGAAAACACTCTTATAATATGTTCGGCAATTTATCCAAAACCTAAACTGTTATGAGGGTCATTTTCATTCCGTGAAATAGACCATTGTCCGTAAGCTGTGATGCTCCATCACCGTATTTTCAAAAATGAAAATTAAGAATTTGCAAGTAATTTACTACTTGAACTTCCAGCCACGCTAAATTATGTAAGCTACTGAATGTGTTGTGTAAAAACCATTTAAAGGGAAAATTGTGTTCTAAGTTTTATTAAAAATTATAATACAAAAATTTTAAATTACTGAAAATTAAAATTTTTTATAAAAAATAGTAAGCTAAAATCAGGTTTACAATAGTTAGAATATTTTTTTAATTCCATATTTTTCATATCCAAAATAGTACCTTAACGTTTTTAGATGAAACCAAATCAGTTGTTTGTGATTTTAAGTCATCCTCCTGTTCAGAATTTGAGTCACTATCAACAACTACTTCAGGTTTCTTTTTAACTGTGGACACATTATCATCACCCTCATTGTCACTTGTTGCCATTTGTTCTTTGGGTACATGATTAGCTGTATTATCTTCTGAATCACTATCAAAAACAAACCTTTTTTCTTTTGTATGTTTAATTGTTTTTTCCTCTGGCGTGTTTTTAACTGAAACCTGTAAATAAACATTAAATATTTGTTTATAGTTGGTCAATAATAAATCTTCATTGTTTTCACTTTGTATTCACTTTTATGAATATCATTTATGAAATCAGTAAAAAATACTCATAAATAACAATGTTTCTAAATAGTTAAATTACAGCCGATGAAAAATATTTATCCTTTTTGATGTTTAATCACTTTTTTCTAGAGATCGTTTAATTAAAACCTGTAATTACATATATTTTATTAACTGTTTGTACATAGTCCCACAAAAATTACTGTGAATAAATCTTTCTGCTTTTGAATGTTTATTCATTTTCATCAAAGTTTCATTTTCATAAACTGTTATTATAATGTTCATTTAATTTTATATGTGTAAATAACAATAGACTATAAAGCTAGTTCGGTTATCAGTGATCCTGAAACAAACAATACTGCTCCCTCAACAGTGAAGGGATCAAATTTAATGATTTCCTTAATATTATTTGTACTTCTAAGTGATAAAAAATTGTTAATTTTTTCTCCCTTAGTTAAATTATAAACTGGAATAGATAGATAACAATTTGTGCTAAAATTATGAACTTGAAATGCAATGTCAACCATTAAATTTGTACCAGGTGTTAATAAAGCTGTGTTTAATTAATTTCTTCTTTTTTTAATAAATAAAAAAATGTGTTGTTTTTGAAACTGTATGTGCAAAACTGAGCAAGTAATTTTATAACAGCATGAAACAACTTTACATTAACGATTGTCATATTTCAATTAATACCACTTATCAAATAAATCCTGTACAATCTGATGATGGGTACTTTTTTTTTATTTGATAAATTTGAGTTTAAAAAATATTCTAGTTAAAAGTTTTAAAAATACTTGTGAAATCTGAGTTTGAATTAAACAGTTAATTTAATTGTATAGTAACACCAAATGTAATGTGACTTAAAACGTCAATCAATTCTTAACAATTAAAAACAACAACACTGAGTTATGTTAAAATTAAAACTTACAAGTTTTATTGATAATTTTAAATGTTTGGGTTTTGTAGGACAATAACTTACAGGATATTTCTTAGTTATCTGTTCTCAGAATGCCCACTCCTATTCCATTTTCTGTCATCGTACCTAATTTTATTGAGTGTGTGTTTTAACTCAACTCTTTTACTATGTCTTTTAATTTATTAGCCCATTAAAAAATTTAAACAGTTATAATACTATTGTTACAAATTTTTGATTTTTAAATTTAACAAAACATCAAGTATCTTTGTGTGCGAGTTTCAAATTATTTATAAATCATGTTTTCAATTTTTTTGTGAATATTAATTAAATGGTCCTAAATAAGTACTTGTGGTAATGGAAATAAAAGGCAAACTTTTGCTATTGAACTAAAAAAAGCTACAGTATGAACTAAAAAAATATACAATATTGATTTGTCCAGTGTGTATATATGTGACATAATAACAGTTGCAAGAATTTAGTTAAAATAAAATGTTTTGTGAATTTTCTTCATTCTTCATCTTTGATATATTGATAGTATCAATGTTTTTTTTTCTATGTAACAAATTAAAATGTTTCTGTAAATTCTGACTTGCACAGCAGTCTTCTTAGATAACAGTCTTAGTTCTGTAATGAATTAAGACCTTTAACCAGGGTACCACTATTTATGTAAACTAATGCCTATATATAGTAGAAAAGATGATAACAACGTTCAGTTAAACAGGGTAACCAAAGATCATTATGTTTCCCGTTATAACAACAATGCTAAGTACTGATAGATCGTTACAAATGGCAAGGTAAATAGAAAATAACAAGCATATAGAATAAGCACTATTTATGTAAACTAATGACTATATATAGTACAGAAAATGATAACAACATGCAGTTAAACAGGGTAATAAAAGATCATTATGTTGCCCGTTATAGCAACAATGCTAAGTTACAAATGGCAAGGTAAATAGAAAAATAACAAACATCTATAGAATTAAAACAATATTCAAATTTACTGGTTCTTAAAACCAATTTCACAATTGTCCTGTAGTTGCCTAAGCATACTTTCATAACAGCATACTATACTACAATCTTAATTAAAAAAAAATCTTAATAAAACATAGTAATCAATATAAAATATGCCTATGGAGAATACTGCATGCATTTCTTGAACAACTTAAGTCAAAAGTGAATTATACATTTCATTTGAACTTATTTGTGTTAAGTAGTTTTGGTACTTCTTCATGGCCATATGGCCATATACTTCTTCTTAATGGCCATATCTTCATCTCAATATGGCATTAAAGTTTTGGAATGTAAATGAAAACTAAATTCAAAATACTGAATAAATGGTGAATACTATTTCTGAGTGGTTACAGGTTCGGCCAAATACTTATGGAAAAGTTATAATAAAGAAAATATTCAATAGTAATAATGATATACACTCATTTTATAAGAAAAGTCTATAACAACAAAATTCTACTTATATAAGATAGATATTCCATGTTAAAAAAAAAAATATTTATAAATTTAATTAGGATTGAAGTAGTTTTTTTTGCAAAAGAAGAAACTTTTGCACAAGCCTAATTCACAAGTTAATTCTTAACCAATATTGCAATTAGCCTACTTTCAAAATTGACTTACTACTGATTTAGTTGTTTGTGATTTTAAGTCATTCTCTTGTTCAGAATCTGTGTCACTATCAAGCGCAGTCTCAAGTTTCATAAATATCCTTTTAGCTATAGAAATATTTTCATCTGAGTTACTTTTCATAATTTGTTCTTTCATTAAATCAGTATCTGCATCATCTTCTGAATCACTGCGAACAACAAATCTTTTTCCTTTCGAATGTTTAATTTCTTCTTCATCTGAACTCATATTGTCTGTATCCTGTAAATAAATAAATAAATAATTAAAAATTTCTTTCTTATTTCATGAACTACTAGCAAAATACTCATTTTTTACAACTGCCTTTTAAAAAATATTAAAACACCTAAAACTTAATTAAATATTTTTTTTAACTGACATTTTAATCAGTAAATAAAACTTACAGTTATTGTAATAAAATTACAAATGATTTATTAAAATTTGGTTGTAGGTAAGTAAACTTATCTGTTCATTTTTTATACCAAGTAAAAAAAAGTTGAAACAAACTTACTGTATAAGCTCCTATAAATTTACAATATAAATAGTATATTAAGTTATTGTTCATAAAGTTAATAATAACTAATTGTTCCCTACTTCATTTTCTAGGAAACCTTTTTAATTATGAAGAAAATTAATATATTATAACAACCTTCTTTTTTTTGTAAGAAATTTAGAAAGTAAGTTAATGAGTATTCACTTTAAAGTAACAGTCCAAATACTTTTCTTTGGACTAATAGTTTACTCCAAAGTTATTTTATATGTGGGCAGTAAAACACAACACAGGTGTGTCACAGACCGGTAATTAAATGTTACCAAATTGAAACATAAAAGGTTGAAGCGTTAACAAAATTTTAGTTTGAGCCTATGTTGACTTACGAAATTTAGTTATTTGTTCAGGAATTCTGAAGATATTGTAATAGGTAAGTTTTTACCTAAAAGATACATATTTTAGCAATATTATAAAATTACTTAAAATTTTTTTTAACTTTCTGGGTTTTAGATACCATTGTGCAGTGGCAAAGCTATCTAGTAGAGTATAAAAAATTGTGGTTAGCACATTAGACATCTTTGTACAAGTATGATGAGTACAAAGTACAATATAATAAAAATATGAATATTATAGCATTTTCATCTATAACTATGCTTATAGATTAAAATGTAAATTGAAGTTTTCTCAAAAACTTATGCTTATGAAACTAGATTTCAACTATGAATGTATGTAGTAAAAATTAAATAGGCATTACTACCTTGTACAGACAGTGTATAACAATTTGGAATAAGGAAACATTTACAACAATAGTTAGTTGTGGAGTACATACCTGTACATACCCATATTTCCCACCCATTTAAGATAATATGAAAACATTCATTTTCTAAGCATTATATGCTTAAATATGAGTCTACTGCATATCAAAAATAATAACTTTTGTGTTTTGTAGTTTAACACTTCACTCCAAAAAGGCAGAGATTACCCAAATTTATTTATGTATTATTTTTCTAAACACCAATTATAAATACACTATAACTTTTAGCCTTCTGCCTTCTAAATCCCAATATTCAAAATTTATAGACTTGCTATCAATTTTTTCAACCTCAGAAATAAGTGCTGCTTAAAATTTTTTTTATGCCAATTTAAGAAATACTGTTAGTTTTAAAAAGGAATTTTTGAGCCATTTAAGAAATGGAAGTGCTATATTTTAGTGTTCTAAAAATGTATAGTTTAGGGTAGCTGTTCCCATATTACATCCCTCAAATTTAATTAATCATTTTAAACCAGTAGCATAAATGACCAAGTGACACAGAAATGGAATGTTTTCTTTCTGAAACACTGTTGGCAACAACCTACATTAATGGCACTGATATTTTACTTCACAAATAAATGCAGTTACATTAAAAATTATTTTAATAATTATTTCCTCAAACAGTTAACACACACACACACACACACACACACACACACACACACACACACACACACACACACACACACACACACACACACACACACACACACACACACACACACACACACACACACACACACACACACACACACACACACACACACACACACACACACACACACACACACACACACACACACACACATTTCAAATATTATAATTATTAGTAATAAGAAAAATAATTGCCAATAAATATTATTCCTGGCCAGAATTGGTTTAATCTATCTAAAGCATTGTCCCCCACAATTTTGATTTTACAATGGGCCTTACATGATGACTAAGGTTAGAGAAATGCTCTTTAATTGCTAATTATTTAAAGTATTATTTAAAAGTCCGTAATAGCAAAATTTTCCTGTATATATAAGATATATTTTTATTTCATTTAAAATTTAATTAGGATTAAAAGAATATCTTTGCACAACCCTAATTCACAAGTTAATTAATTCTCAACCAATATTGTAACTGGCCTAAGCCGCCTCGGTGGCCTAGTTGATAGCGTACTGAGCTTTTAACCCGAGGACCCGGGTTCGATTCCCAGGCAGGGCTTGGCATTTTCATACGTTATAAATCATCCCATCGTCTGCATTAGCCCAAGTGTGCACACAATAGTCGGATGTTAAAAAAAAAAAAAGTAACTGGCCTATTTTCAAAACAAGACTTACTACTGATATAGTTGTTTGTGATTTTAAGTCATTCTTTTGTTCAGAATCTGCAACACTATCAAGGGCAGTCTCAAGATTCATATATATTCTCTTAGCTATGGAAATATTTTCATCTGAGTCATTTCTCATAATTTGTTCTTTTATTAAATCAGTATCTGCATCTTTGTCTAACTCACTGCCAACAACAAATACTTCTTCTTTCAAATGTTTAATTTCTTCTTCACCTGAATTCATAGTACTTGTACTCTGTAAACAAATAAATATATTACTAAAAATTTCTTTCTCATTTTACGAACCAATAGTGAAATATTCATTCTTTACTTCTATCTTTTAATTAAATTAAATCATGTAAATTTAATAGTTTTTTAAAAGAAATTGGTATTTTAATCACTAAGTAAAACGTTTTGCATGGGTTTGGATTTTTACATCAATATTTTGATAAAATTAGAAATGATTTCATTTTTTTGAATCCATAGTTCTCCCAGAAGACTGAAAATTTCTGTTTACATAATATTTCACAGCACTTGCCATGCAGTTCTTTTTTATATATTTCAGCATTAGGTATCTATTTTGCTTTGAACCATTATAAAGCATAAAATTAAATTTCCAATATTTGTAATTGACAATTTAAATGCTAAGTTTTTTTGTCCAAAACAGCCCAATTCTAGGTTCAATCACATATGCTTTCACAATGCTTTCTAGAGCCAAAAGGAAAACTTTATCTTAAATTCAATTAATATTTACTTCAAAACCTAATTTTACAGTACAAAATGTTGTACAAGCTTGTTGATAATGGTGTTCTTCCAAAATCTTAGTAACTTCAAAATTGATTCATTTTGAGGTCGAAAATAGAAAATATCAACGAAGAGGAAAATTAAAGCAGTATTACGTGGTCACTAGTTATAACGTGCATTTTCACAAACACAACAGACCCTCATTATAGTGTTTACCGTATTATATCGAATAAAGAAAATAAATTTACAGGTAAACTTATAGTTTTTTTTGTAGGTTAAAAAAAACGTGTTAGTTCTATGTGTAGTATATTTGTTTATCTCCACTCCCCTTAAATAATAAATATGGAATAAAAAGTAGAAGTATTATTCATGCGACAATAGATGCAATGGCATGTGTAGTCCTATATTAAATAACAATAACTTATTAAAACGTGTATTTATATTATAAAAATGGAACAGAAAGAGGCAATGTCTGTTATCAGCAGTAGTATTGTTTTGGACGCAATATTTTCAAATAAGCAGTCATTGCTTTACCCACAAACAATTATATATAAAAAAAATGTACACTGAAAAAATGATTTATTTATATCTGCTTCAGTCATCATATGTTAAAAAGGGGAGGAAACAATGGTCCGGCGTGACAATAATACTATGGTATAACTGACAATTACTGTATATTAAATTTGCAATAGGCCTAACATGCAATGGTATCAAGCTTGTCACCTTTGGGAAAACTGACAGTAGTAACAAAATAAATGTCTCAGTTATAGGCTTAGTCCAATTAATTAATAATACACTAGTCACCAAAATATCAATGGTTACAGATTAACATCAACATTTTACCCCATGCACTAAAAATAGTGATAGCCTTTTTTTGATTATGGATGTATAACTCAAAAAAAAAAATTGAAAATGGGTATTTTTGCACTTTCACTTGATTTACTAATGTAATAATTTTTACAAACTTTTTCGTTTTATTTATATACTTTACTAATGAATTAAGAGATACTTATTCGCAGAAGATTAAATTTTTTATAAGTTACAACTTTATGCAATTTTTAACAACTATATTGTGAGTCAACTGCTGTTTACTTTGCATGAAGCATGCTAGATTTACTATGTCCAAGTTACCCAACAAAGTACTGCAAATTAACGTTATCACATTGTAGTAGTCATTACGTTCCTAGTTCTTATCTTGTAAGTTATTTAGCTGAATACCAATTTAAATTCAAATATAGGAACTGCAATAAAAGAATTTACAACTTTTGTAAAGCAGTGGCTGCTCCATATACACACCACAAAACTCATTATGGTAATTTTGCAATTTTGGGTGATTTCTTATTTCCATATTTTTTTCATCAAAACTCTTAACTACATGCCCCAAAAGTAATAATTCAAAACATATAAGTGCGAAAACTATGGGAAGTTTGAAAACAATGAAAATATCAGTTACCAGCATAACCTCAAACCTTACCGTATAAAAATAGGTAACATGTTTTTCATTGTGAATTAATTAATCCTTATATTCTTTTTTTATTAATAACATGCATTTAATTAAATACACGCATTTAAGTAACCGTTTTTGTGAGGAAGTTAAATTTAATAGTTTTAATAAAATATTTAGGTACTTTTCACATTACAAGCAATAGTAATTTCGAGGTTATGTTTGTCACATTTTTCTTTTTTTTCTAACTTTTCGTAATATCTGCACTTTTATATTTTCTGTTATTAATACTGAGGCATGTAATAAAGCATTTTTGGTGCAAAAATTACCAAAACTGACAAATCAAGTGAAACTACACATTTACCGAAAAATGGCCCTAATGTACACAAATACCTCCTTCCACATAATCCAAGCAATTTCTTGGCCCAATCTAATATAAGTACCATTCTTTTCTTTTTTAAATTGCTACTCAGAGCATTAAAACATATTACTCCAGGAAACATCCAGAATATTACTGAAAAAAATTGTAAAAAACATGACACTTATTGTGACCCTGTTCTAGACCATTTACTAGGTGACTTATTTAATATGAAAAATTTGAAATGAAAAAAAAATTTTAATGAAAAAATGGTTAGGGTAAAATTTTCAGTTAAAAAAAACAAACAAAAAATTGAAGAACCTACTTACGAAAGTCTGCTGTAGATGAACCAGGACAAAACTATTTAAAATATCTTAAACACACTATTCACATTTGTACAGTTAAATATTTACTAAAAAACTTTACAATTTCTTGTGATTTTTGTTGTAGAATATTTAACCTAATTTCGTATTATAACTAGTCAAAAACCGGAGGTAATATAACAAATCCAAAACTATGCTGTGTTCATTATGTTGTAATTTCACCCTATACTTTTTCCTTCCCCTTGCTTTTCACTGGTAACTTATTACAGATTGTCACGAACCGTAATGATTAAGAGGTACTAGATAATTGATGTTGTTCACTCACTTTCCCGCCAAAACCTCCATTTTATGTTATGACACATCGATGTTCATAATGCAGTATCGATAATTTTATTCGAGATTTCACTTAACAAAATATCGAAAAATAGTATTTTGTTTTTTCTACGTTTAATTTTTATAGTGATGGATTTTAATGATGTTTTGGTACCGTCAAATAATTTGTGTACTTAAACCGGATTTATTACGTTGCAATAGTGCCCTATCTATGGCTTTGACTACTGGTGCCAGAGAGAATATTGTTTAACAAGGCGTTCCAGTGACAAACAAAATTTGACTGTTAGGTGAATAGAACATAGTAACGTGTTAGATAATAACATTGACGCTAGTAATGGTCTTAAGAGAATTTTTTTTAAGCAGGGAACGCAATTATTATTGATGTAAAAGAGCATTAACCAGAAGCTCTTTTAAACTACAGCCATAGACAAATTATAAGATAAATTAGGCTAATTCATATTGTTATATTGTCTGTAGACTAGGTTAACGCACGTTGTAAATTTTAGCATCCAACTGGTAGAGAGAGAAGAAAAAGATGGCTTGGATAATCTTTGTATAACTAGCTTAGTTAGAAGTGTTATGACAAACAAGTCATTAAGTGCTTTCACTCTATCCAACTAATGTCCTAAGCAGGCCGTTTTCTAAGCGGCTATTTAACATGTTTCTAAGTGACCAATAGATGAAATTTATGTAGACAGGTTGGCAGACGTTTTTGTAAGTAGTACGTTAGAAAGAAGTGGAGAGGAATTCTCTTACAAGAGAGAAATTCTCTATAAATTATTGGACTACTTATATGATACTATTGATAGGCTCATAGTGTCGATAAAACTAATATAGAAACTAAAACAATTTATCTTCGAATTTTAAGAACTTGTCTAAGAGGGATAATTAAAAGTAATTTTTTTAAATTTAATTTATTCAGCGATTTTCGAATAGCGTAACTCTGAGAAATCACTATTTACTTACATTTATAGTTTCACCTACCTTTATTGACAGCTGTTGAGAATATTTATGGTTACAACGCATACACATATAATAATAATAGTTTCTGTTACCGAACCAAAAATATAAATAATGTTTTTCTTGATTCCTCGTTTTTGCTATTAATTAATGTTTTTCTTCAGTCATAACTTTTTTAATTACTTGTAACATTTTTATCTTTAAATTCATAACCTTAATTCAAATGATTTTGAAGCAACAGCTGTTGTGCGAAATCAGCTGCTTAAAACAAGTCACGAAAGTCACCATCAATCTGTGTGACAATTATATTTTTATATATACAGCCGCACACTTGGCGAGTGGCAGGAGAGAATCAATCTCCCCAGATAGCAATCTTGTTTCTGTTAATAACATTTACAATGTATGATTTATGTAGTGGCTTTATTGCGTCCTGTCTAGGTGAAGGATGAAGATGTGGGTTGGGCTTGGATTTTTATTGAGAATTTGAATTTTTGATGAAAGTGACTATGTGAGTGTCACATTGGTCGCTTTTATGGAGGTTCGTAGACTAGACACAGAGGCCTTTTTCTGTATCTTAGTGGGGGAGCGGGATCTGTCACAATGGCGGACAGATGCGCGTGCGTGGAGCTTTCTGCTCGCGAAACCAGTTTTTCAGTGAGTGTGAGGATATATTCCTCGAGTGTGAGGACTTTAAGGCCGTGGCACATGATCTCGTTTCTGACGAACCACGGGGATTCAGTCAGTAAACGTAGGGAGCGGTTTTGGAAGGATTCCAGCCGTTTCCTTCGAGAGTTAGAGATGAGGGAGTACCAAGCCGGAGCTGCATAAGTAAGAATGGGTCTGATGCCGCACGCAACATGCTAGATGTTATAATATTTTATGAAATACGACATTGGCACGCATCGCGCAAAATCCAATATCACATGTATTAAAACATAATACATGTTAATAATACAGTATAATACTGTATTATGTGTGTCGTGGTTACAGATCAGGTCGTTATACAAGGTCGTGATTGTGAAATCAGGTGATTCTTGCTACTGATCATACGACCTATAACGATCATTAGACTTTGAACTGTGATAAATAAATTTGATAGTTTATCTGGATTAGATTTACATTTATGTCTAATAATGTTAAAGTGAGTTGAAACGAAGTAAAAATTTTAGTAAATTGCCGAAGTGATTTGTAAAAGTCGCCAAATGTCAAGTGAAATATTTTCTTTTTGCGACTTTGCAGCTGGTTGGGCATCAGGTTAGGATATTCTTTTTTTTTAATTAAATGCCGCTGTACATACTTTATTAGGTAAAATAAGGAAATAATACCATTTTCGACTCTAAAAAAGCATGACTGCGAATTTATTATATTTCTTAATTTTCCAAGTAAAGGTAGAGCAATGAGTTTTTTCAGTAAATAGGCCTTGAGTTAACCTGACAATGTTATATTTTCTTTTTTTGTGCAAAATTGGTTTATTTCATGCTGATTTTGGTAAATATGACTATTCAGTGGTTTTAGCTTTCAAAATTTTTGCTCCAAAACGCTTTATTATGTCCCTATTAGTAATAATACAAAATATAAAGGTAACCAAAATGCTTTATTATATGCCCAATATTAATAATCCAAAATATAAAATTGCATAAACAATGTAAAGTAAGAAAAAAGTAAAAATAAGTGACAAACATAACCTGAAAATGACTAGAAAGTAGGCAATGTGTTTTTCATTGAGAAAACGATTAGTTAAATTAAGGTGAATTTAAAAAAAGTTTCTATTGTTTTCATTAATAATAACATGCATTTAATTAATAATTTTTGAAATGAAAAACATGCCACTTACTTTTGCATAGTATTAATTTTGTGGTCATGAGGGTCTCTTTTATTTTTAACTGATGCGGCAAGGTGAACATCCTATTTAATTAAATGAATGCCATTTTAGCAGTGTTTTCACTACAATAACGAATATAAGTAATATATATTAAGTAATTCCTATTAGAATGTGGTATTGTGCATGAGCAGTAAGTCTGTGAAGTAAATGATAACACATGTAAGCAAAAAGTCGTATAGGAAATCTAGCCTGTTTCGTATAATTTAAACAGCAATTACTTTTCAAACAGACTAAAATCATAAGTAACCTTTAAAAAAATATTTCGTGTGGGTGAATATGTCAATTGGATAATAAGGTATGTAATAAAAGAAAAATATTCAAAAATCACTATTTGTAAAAACAATTGACATTACATAAATATTGATTTTTTTTGTTAGTTTGATCTGAAATTACGTTCCAAAGATTAGTATTTAGAGAAATTACTTTATAGGTACTGGTACTGATCCAGTGTTGTGTTATTGTAGACCTGTAAAGGCTTTCAATAAAAAGGCTTCATAATCTTGGAGTAATACCAGTAATACATTATCAGATTATAGATCAAATCATAAATCCACTAATAAATGTTGAAAAACTGCCATTTAGAATGAGTATTACTGACTATCTTCCAATGTATTTTGGTTTAGAAACAGTTAGCAAAAAATCGGCAGTGCATAAAATCGAAAATGCCTGATTTCTCACTCATTAGAGTTTACATTTAATCTAACTGTAATATGTTGCCTTCTTATTCTCCATACTTTTTTGGAATGTAATACGATTCAGCATTTATCAAAACTGTGTTTTTCAATATTAATTTAATTAATTTGACAATCTTTGGTATTACTTGCACTTCTGCAGTCATCAGGAACTAAACTACAGGACAAACAGCTGTATTGGTTATGCTAATTGGGTCATTCAAAAAATTTAAGTTTTTTCCTCTCCATGGCTTTGTAAAAGATTCTGTGTAAATCTTTAACCTTTAATAAGATACTACTACACTTAAGTTGGTAGACTCAGACACTGTGTTGGTAAACCTCAAGTGTCAAAAAGAGTTGATCCTACTGTAGTCCCTAACATTACGAGGCACCTTTTTATAATTGTAAATCTTAATGTTTGGAACAGGAGTATTACTTAATATGTATGGAACAGCTAAGATATAATATTACTTATGTAAACTGACCATCTCAGTCTTGTTCAGTTTACCTATCAACATAAGAAAAATGTATGACATTTAATTGAGTATAGTAGTTTGATTGTATTTTATACTGAATGCGAATAATAGAATGTTTTTTTCTAAATTATAGATTTACAGTTACCAAAGTAACAGCTGTTTGTACAGTAGTTTAGTTCCTGATAACTGCAGAAGCGCATGCTAATTAAGCAACCAATTTAATTTCTGTATTCTGTGAAGTTTGTTGCTTGAAAAAAAGACTTAATTTTTCCAGTTATTATGTTTATATTTAATGACATTGAGTATAAGTTATTCTTTCTTGTTATATTATTATTATTATTATTTCTTTCTTTATAATATTATTTCTTTCTTTAAAGGAATATGTGGACTAATTGTTGGCCATCCTCTTGATACAATTAAAGTTCGACAGCAGATTTTAGGGAAAATTAGTCCTTTTGGGATTGCAGCATCAACTTTCAGACATGAAGGTGTAAGTAATCATCAAATTAAGTTCTTAATCTTAATTTTGTAGTTAACCCAAATTTCAAGCTGAAATACCTTTAATTACTGGCTTTGACTTATTGTCTTTAATATTGTAATTAAAAGCTATCTACTGTACTTTAATGGATATTCAGACATTATGAAAGACATTATGAAGTAGGCCAATTTATCAATTTGTCATGTATACAAACTATTAAAGTATTTTAAAACAAATATAAAACATGTACAAATGATCATATTTTATAAGATATGTAAAATATTCGGTAGGTCTTGTCTGCTGTCTTAGTAGGTCCCTATGAGGAAAAATATCAAATATTTTTGAACAATATGTTATTGAAAATTGTTGAACAATATATTGTCGATTATTGTTAAACATGTGCTTGACAAATTAGACTTTTTTCTTATTTTTTTCAATGTGTTTAAAGTTGTTTTTTTAATTATGTAATTATTTTTAATAAATAAATGTATGTAGCCTTGACTAAAATAAATTCTGTAAAATTTATGTAGTGCTTGTTTACTTTTTTTCTGATAAAGTTACGAACATCTAATAACATCTGACGTATATGTCAAATAAGTTGTGTATTGTATATGTAAGGCCTATTACTGCAGTGCTTGCAAAACTATAGGCCTATTATTATTTTAGATACTAGGCTTCTACAAAGGGATGATGTTCCCCCTTCTTACAGCAGGTACACTGAATTCGGTATTCTTTGGAGTATATGGCAATACACTAAGAGCCATGGAAGGTATACGACAAGAACCGATTGGTCGCAAATTATGCTGTGAAGGTGATGCGGCTTATCCTAATTTCCATTGGGATGTATTTTATGCAGGCTGTGTTGGAGGGGCCTCTACTGTTTTACTTTCAACTCCGATTGAATTGGTCAAAACACAGCTACAGTCCCAAGTAGGTATGATTATATTTATATGTTACCTTTATTAAAATTGTCACACAGCAAAGACATTGGGTGCATTGCCAATATTTAATCCTCAATATGATGTTTGATGATGATCTACCTTCATTATTTAAAATTTCGAATTATAGAAATTACAAAATGTAATTTGTAAAGTTATTACTTTTTAGTGTAGGCATCCAGCATCAAGTAATGGCCAGTACCTACTAATGCATGTCATTGCCACTATGTTGTAATGTCTATTGAATGGTTGCTACCAGTGTCCAGATCTGGACAGAATTTCCTTGAGTTCTCCTTTGCCCACTGCTCTTCTGAACTTTTCTGTGGCAGGATTGAAGGTGGTTCACAAAAGCAGAACATACTCCAAACTTTCTTCTCCAGTGTAGCATACACACAAATGGGATAGTTGCTGACATCAAAGCAATGCAAATATTGCTGTGTCAGTTTCACAAAGTAACACATTCTTGTTCTTGCTACAAATGTAGTTCTTGGTAAATGATTGGTTCTGTTGGTTTGCTCTGAATTCGGCCCTTGACATCTTGGGGGGAGTACGGTGGGATCTGTTTGTCCATTTATTTATGAATATTTGTGATGCTGAAGTTTTTTATGTGGATAGAGAAGCATGCAAAAGAACACACCAATTAGAGTTGAGCTAGTATTTATGGGAGTTACAAAATGTTGCACCAGCTGTAAATGTGTGAACAGAAATATGATAGTCTAGCTTTCTTTAATCCTTGATACGTGAATACACTGCAAACTAATTAGAAGCGAGTGTTTATTATAGAAATTTTGTTGACTTGTTGTTCACAAGCATAAGCTGTTAAAAGCTGGAATTTAGTGTTAATGTGTGGTCGGTGTTAGTATTTGGAACCAGCTGGGTAACTAAGTTCCTACTTTGTTTAGAGGATAAGTTTATTTAAGGGTGAAATATTTCTTACTACTGAAGAGAAAGTTGTATTATAAAGAATTTTTATTAAGTAGTATGGAATGGGCTGTTATATTGGTCCAAGTTTAGCAAACGTTTATAAATTTCCAAGAAAGATTTTTTAAGCCTCTGGCAAGTAATGGTATAATGTTAGTTTTGAAAATTCTATCGGAAGCTGGATGTATGTCATATACTTTTTGCATATGTGTTTGGCAATATGTGGTGACAATCCTAAAATACCTTTTTTCATCTCAAGCCAAGGTGGAAAAGTGTATGTCAAAGTGTATGGCTACGTTGCTGAATAGCCATGTGGACTCTGAATACCAGGTTTTCTAGTTTTAATCTATCGTTACTTTAGAATGCGGGACTCTATATGGATGAACATATTATTTCCCTAATTACTTTTGGGATTTTTGTGGCCATCAGAATCCACACAATACTCAGAAACTGATTAAAGTGAACTTGGGGAATAAAAGTAGTGTGGAGGTGGAGAAAACTAGTGCTGTATTTAACCCCATGGAACCCACAATCAGGGCATTGCAGTTAACTGTGAGGATGCTGGGCAAACTTAGTAAATTTGTAGTGGAAGACATGAGAGATGGGGTTGAACATCTTACGTCAGTAAGTTCATTGTCAATCTCAAATGAGGTAGACATTTGTAGATGTGCAAACGTCTTTTGGGAGCTCAAAACTACAAATGGTGAAAAGAGGAGGCAGTAGCAAAGGAGTTTTTAATTAAACCTTGAAGCAGAATACTTCCATGGATCAAATCTTGGGAGAAACATACCCTTATAGGGTTGTGATAACAGGGCTGATGGGAACTGTATTCTAAGACTGAAGAATATTTTACCACAGAGAAACTTTGCTTGACTATGAAGGAAAGATATACTGCAGACATGTAATTTATGTTCGTGTGGCTCTTTCCAGATGGAGACCATACAATGAAGAACATAGAATTTCTTTCATGGAGTGTTTGTCTCCATGTGAATGGTGAACTAGCCAGTGGATTGTTCAAAACTCATTGAGGGAACCACTCTACTAAACTTGTACCTAAGAGGCTTAGTTGCTTGAAAGAACTATGATCGCATGTTTCAGGAGCTGTCAAAACTGTAACGTCTAAAGATCTGTGTAATATAACACAGTGGAAAAGGTGACAACTTTTAATACAAGTTCATTTTAAAATACAATAAACGACAAAATTTGGTGACTTCCTTGTTTAACAACTTACATCAGGACCAGATTTTTGTACCGGTATCTGACTTAGTGTCTCATAGAACAGGTCTTAGAGGGAATATCACATTGTTTCTCGAAGGTTCCATGCACTTTTTGGTATCTTTCATTCTAGAATTTTCAGGCCTTTTTAGGAATATTATTGAGTTACTGTTTTTCTGATTGGTGAACTAAATTTGGCATAATTTTATTATCTATTAATTGTAACTTTGTGAGAAGTTTATGGTTCCACTGAAACAAACTTTATTCAAAAGTTAATTTCTCTATGAAATGTTTCTTCCATTATAAATTTACATGAAAAAACTTGTTGTTTCGTACGTACTCATATTACATTAAATAATTAGTTTTATCTGTTAAGATTTTTACTTTATTATTTTAAAATAGATTTTATATACATTGCAATCTCAGAGACTTCCACAAACATACTTCCACAAAAATCAACAAACATACTTCCACTAGAAAAAACAAATCTATTCATGGATTGAAATATTCAACATCGTTGGGCTAATTACAAAATTTCGGAGGGTTCCATTTTAATATATGAATCAAGTATTATGAAATTGTATTTTTTTTCAGCTTTAAAGATAATTGTTTTGTTAGCATCAATATGTTTTACAAACACTGACTGTTTGCCCAACAATGCATACCTGATTTTTTATAGCAGTTTTGTTTTATAGAAGTTGTGTTATAAGCTTGTTTTTATTGACAAGTAAACTCAGGAGTTTTTTTTAATCACATAAGTCATATTTTGTTGTATCAGTAGATTATCACTTAAAGCAGCAGTGGCGTAACTATGGAGAAAGGATACTAGGTATCAATCTCAGACTAAAAGAAAGAAAAGTTAAAAGAAATTTGAATTGCAGTACCTTAAAAGTATTGCTTATAAACATGTACACATATACTTTATTTATTTTAGTTTTAAATGTAAATTATTGTCAATAATTTTTTTTTTTTTTTTTGTGTTTAACGTCCGACTATTGTGCACACTTGGGCTAATGCAGACGGTGGGATGATTTATAGCGTATGAAAATGCCAAGCCCTTGCCGGAAATCGAACCCGGATGCTCGGGGTGAAAGCCTAGTACGCTAACCACTAGACCACCGAGGCAGCTCTATTGTCAATAAAATAATAATTTCAGCATGTGTTACTTAAAATATTTACTTTTATCGTGTATTTTTTCTGAATAAATAAACGACGGTATCTCAAATCCAAGATAAATTTGGTTCAGACATGAGAGTTGCTGTATGCTGTTTCTCATAGCAATAATGAAGAGTACACTTCATCAATCATCAAAACAAAAGCATGAGTCACAATATCGGCTGTGTTCATTTATTTCTTAAAATACTTAATTGTTCTTATTATTTTTTCATTATTAGGTGACAAGACACTGAAAGGAGCAAGAAATCGTTTAAAAGACTACAGTGGGCCCTTTGATTGTATTAAAGATCTGTACAGAAGCCAAGGCTTACAGGGGTGTTTCAGAGGATTAGTGCCGATGCTGTGGCGGTAAGATTAAACCTACTACAAGTTTAACAGAATAAAAATATTTGTTGCTTATTTATGTAGCTTCCACATCACATTATGTTCATATCACATTATCCTAAAGGCTAATTGTAAGTCTTCCACAAAACAGTTTTTTGATATATACAATTGAAATGTCTACCTTTTTGACAAATTTCCTTTGGAGAATGAGCTGTTAGAGTGGCCATCATGGTAAGACCCGTTGAGAGCATCAAATTAACACTTATCCTGACTGTTAAAACATGTTTTGATAAGTTAGAAATTATACATATTAGATATACAGTAGAGTCTTGTTAATTCGAAATAATTGGTACCAAATCCTTTTCAGATTAGCAGATTTTTCAAATGAAATAGAATCATCCTTAAAATAGTACTGTGTTATAATAAAATATCAAATGTGTTACAGTACTATACATAAGTTATTTGTGTATGTTATTATGGACGAGTAAAAATATGTTCCCCTGCTAGTGTCAGTGATGGTTCATTACAAAATTCTGAAGATGTAGCAGTATGGAAGGGAGGGAAATCAGTGTGATGCACACTGGTGGTAAATGATAGCACTACTGTCCTGTATGCAATAGCCTACAATATATGCAGCGTAATGAAGAAAATGAACAAAATACTGTCCTGTGAGCTCTTACAGAATATTCATGGTTGTGATACAGCAGATAACAATGTATTAATGAGTGGATGTAACCGAACATTTAGAAGGTCATCAAACATTTAACTGTGGTGGAATTGCGCTTTTAGTCACCTAAAAAGTTGGCAACTGTGAAGAAAGTGAAGTCGAAGCAGATACGCCAACAGTGGACAGCATGTGTTTCATTTAGATAATGCAGCTGTCTTTGATATAGCCTTATCATATGTTATTGCATTGACAGAGTTTCTTCACATTGCCAGAAAAGTATAATTGAGTTTAAAAAAACTTTTAATGGAAAATAACTTTTAATATGAATAAAAAGACATTCAACTTATAGAGTCTGAATTTTATAAAATTTATATTCGTACAGAAAATTAACTAATTTGATTGTGTTTTTCACTGTGTGCAATATTACTTTCAGGCATTAAAATTTTTGAAATGTAAATGTATTTTTGAATTTTATTACGTTAGTATTCATTATTAATTTTATTCAAAGTATACAACTCTAATTTTTGTTCAGTATAACATTTTTCTTTGAACATTTTTTTTTCAATATTTTGCCGACTTTTGATTTAGGATGTTGCGTATTTTCAGATTTACAAGACTCTGCTGTATTTGTACAGATATTGATTCTGGTATTAGCTTTGTATCCATTCAACTGTTTCAACAAGGTGACCCATTTAAATCTCAGAAATCCTTTTTTGTACTTAAATTTTTTGAAAATTTGATTTTGCTACACTAATAAAAACCAAGTATAAAATAATTTAAATTTTCAAATTCTATTGCAGTTAATAAAATGATCCTGATGATGGTCAGAATCAGTTTTGGCATTTTTAATGTAATTAGAAAATTGAAAACATTATATAGACTAAGTTAAATGCACTGACTTTGATTGTTAAATTAAATATTAAAAAAAGGCAAGAAAAAAAAGAATTTTTTTCAACAATATTTTCATTTTTGTGAGTGTATCTTTGCAGTACCTTTGCTTTAGAGACTTTCCTAAATAAAATTTCTAAGCATTGTAAAGCCATGATTTACATTTGAGCAAATTAATTTAATTATTTTTATTTGTTGTTTTAATGTGATAACTACAAGTAGATAATTATCACCCGAAAATAAAACTACTAACGGGTTAATATAAACCGTTTAATATATCACTGTTGTTTAATAAGAGACTTGCCAAACCAGTTCTATCAAATATTGAAGTCATACTTGACTGAGAGGTGCTTCAGGATCAGGTATGATGGTGAATTCTCAGAGGTAAGGAATATAGCAGCGGGTGTTCCACAAGGAAGTGTTCTTGGACCACTTCTGTACCTGTTGTATACAAGAGATATACCTCACGACCCTGATACAGTCATTGCCACATTTGCGGATGACACTGCAATTATGGCAGTCGGGAATAGTGGGGAAGAAACAAAACATAAAATTCAGAATGCTATTGATGGAGTTAGTATCTGGTTGCATAAGTGGAGAATAAAGTTGAATGAATCTAAGTCAAGCTATGTAAATTTTACTAACAGAAAGATAAACCCAACACATATTATAATAAATGGTCACACAATAGCTTCGGAAAATACAGCGAAATACCTAGGAATGACGCTTGATGCTAAGATTCATTGGAAAGAACATGTCAAAAAGAAAATTATAGAATTAAATATAAAATTCAGGAAAATGAATTGGCTGATTGGTAGAAGATCTGCTTTAGAACTTCACAATAAACTCCTAGTTTATAAGCAAATATTAAAACCAATTTGGACCTATGGAATACAGCTGTGGGGTTGTTCTAAAAAAACTAATGTTAAAATGATTCAAACGTTCCAAAATAAAGCATTGCGGAATATGGCTAATGCACCATGGTTCGTGACGTAATGATGATCTTCACCGTGATCTTGGGATGAGTTCTGTCACAGAGGAAATTCAGAGATATGCGATCTTGCACAGGAACAGATTGCAAAGACATGAAAATTCAGAAATGCTTGGTCTACTGGATAACGAGACGACGACGGCGGCGCCTGAAGCGAACAAGACCCTTGGATATCAGTGGATGTTAGTGTAATCCACATGAAGAGTGCCTGCACAATCATAGGACTCCATCACTGGATGGTGTTCCCAACACAGTGACAATATTGTGAAAGACAAATTGCTGGATAAGTGTAAAACTTAGTTGTAATAATTAAAAATAAATAAAAAAAAAAAAAAACTGTTGTTTAATTATTTTTTAAAAAAGTTTTAGTTGTTTTTGGTACATCTAACATAATTTTTATTTACTAACACATATTTGTTACATATGCACAATTCTGGCTAAATTATAAATAAGTGTTAATATGCATTTATTTTATATGAACTGGTGATAATTTTTGGCAATGTTTTTATTAGTTCCTATTTCCAATGAATTTTAAAATATGCAATTATAATGATAAGCATGATAGATAATTTAATGTCTGGGAACTCTGTTGTTTGGTATATTTCCAACTACTTGCATTTCTTATTTTAAATTACTTTTGGAGAATTGAGAGCATGAGTCAGTTTAGCTTTAGTACAACATGTACTGTAAAACGTTTTTTGATTTTTACAAGAATCATACACAGCAAACAATAAATATCACTAGATTATTATATGAAAATCCAATATTCAGGGGATATGGAACATCAAAGTAAATAATAAAACTTTTCACATAAAAATTTGAGATCTAACTGGGTAGTGTAGCAAAATTTAAGAAACATACTTCCACTAGAAAAAACAAATTTATGTCATAGATTGAAATGTTCAACATTGGTGGGCTAATTACAAAATTTTGGAGGGTTCCATTTTAAATTGTCACATGATCAATTAACTGCAGTTTTAATGAGCCTGTCCTCCAAGAACTTTGTCAGGTACAGCAGAATCTTACTTTTTATTTCTAACTTCATTGACTGCGTAAGATTGTTTATATGGGATTTTGTCAGACAAAGCTTTATAAAGTCCAGCAAAACTCCCACAGAAAATCTCTTCTCC